>MJUU01044108.1:1258-107182 GCA_002080025.1 Modiolus philippinarum | reverse complement strand
CCCCCCCCCCCCCGAGGACCCTCCAAAATAACCGAACAGAATTGTCAAGAGCAATAATCCAAGAGGCAAAAAGATAACGCAGGTACAAACATTTCATAAAATAAACCGGTTTTATGGCGCGCCAAACATCTCCTTCTATTGCGGCAGGGTTCGGTAGACAAAACAAAGAAATGATCATCAAAGTATTAAGTAAAAATTAATCTTGAATAACAGTTTGGACCAAAACTTCAAATTTGTCCGTAAATGACTGATATCTACTGAAGAACTTTAATTATCATATGAGAGTAAATCTGTTTTAATAAACAATGAAAGGATACGGAGTAAATGCACATGAGACAAAGTCTCTTTCGATTGATAAGGAGGCCAGAAAAATAACCATTTATAACGAGAAATACTTTGTAACTTGTGCTAGATTAACGAATCAACTGTCCATGTGAGGGAGGTTGAAAATTTCGAAATTAAAATCGTCCCTTTTGTTGTAACTTTTAGTATTGAGATGACCATGTTCGTCAAATTCGTCAAATTCGAGATGTAAGTTAAAAAAGAGATGTAGATCTAATGGTTTCTGTCGTTTCCTTTATCTGTACTTCTGAGGGATATATATTTAATTTTTTCATATTCGATTGTGAAACATCGTGGACTTTTATTGCTCATATTTACACAAATAACCGGACAAATAACCAAATCTCACGTTGCAAAATCTTTTTAATGACCGCTACCTTGTGTGTATAAATAAAAAAATCATAACGAAAGCAAAAGGGCTGTCACGCAAGACTGAAATAAAATATAGATGTTTAAGCTAATTAGCCAAATAGCTTTTCTTTCAAAATTGTCACAAACACAGTGACATATGGTTGAAATGGAAATTGATATAGAAAATGTTCGAAGTAATGGTATTAACTCTTTCTACAAGTTATCGACACACATTTACCAATTATTTTTACTCACAAACGTTGAAATGGAAACTGATATAGAAAATGCTCGAAGTAATGGTATTAACTCTTTCTACAAGTTATCGACACACATTTACCAATTATATTTACTAGTAAAATCTAATAAGAAAATTTAAACACAATGGTTTAGAGGAAAAATTCAATCTGCAATTTGTTACAGAAAGAAAGACCGGATGATTTTATAACATGGAATATATGACGTGTTTGTTGATAAACAATGCCAAAGGTGAAATTTATCAAAATGCCATATTCAATTCTAATACTAAGAAATAATACCAAAGATCAGACAATGTGTGTCCCCAATTAAATGAAATACATGATTTCTATAAGCCTCAAGATATTGTTAATATTATATTTACTTGTGTCGCAAAGAAACTAGTTGGTATGAAAATATTGATTTTACTTACTGGAAAATTGTATTATCAAATGATACTGAAAATTTTAAAATAAGTGAGAATCGAACCGTCAGTATAAAACGAACAATCAAGAGACTTTTAAAATTTAAAGTTTAAAAACCATCAAGTCTTAATGAAATTGGTGCGGGAAATCTATAACGAAATGTCTTCGTAAACATTCCACAGGGTTCCCACGTTACCGGGAAAACGGGAAAAAGTCGGGAATATGGATTTGGTCGTTCCCGGTCGCGAGAAAACCTTGAAAAGCTTTAAAATTTGGAAAATCCGGGGAAAAGTCTTGAATTTCGTATCGGGCGCGACTGTAAACAAACCATGTCTGGTTCCACATCATTGAGATCTTTTTTGCGCTTTAGGTAAAGGAGCATATAACAAAAGAACGTTAAGAAAATCGTGCTTTGATATAACTCAACAAATTCAGTCTCCCATAGACTCCAATGTTCAATTACACATGTTTCAAACTTTGTAAAAACAAGATAGTGTAACCGAAAACATCGCTAAGCGATCGAAAAGAAGGAGCTATTGAACTTCCATACCAGGGAAGTCCGATTCAATATTTTTACGCAGTGGTGTTTACAACTACGGATTTTCCATATTATCTACGGATTTTCAAGTAAAAATATGAACTACGGATCCACATTGCAAATATACGATTTATTCATAAAACAGGAAATAAAACATACTTATTTCCGAAATTGGGCAATCATTGTTAAAAAAAGCTTCCGATAGATAAACAATGGTCTTTAGAGCATACAGTTGATCAAGGTCTCAGTCAAAACAATACTGCATTGCGCGTCCCCAGGTAGTTGACAGGGGAACGTCCAATTTTTGCGGGGTGAGTCAGGTCATAATACGGAAAGTCTGAAGACAAGCCATTCAAGACAAACTGAACGTGGAAACGTACCGCCCTTTGAAGTATAAAGACCCCTTCCATGTTTCTCATGCAAACGCATACCCACTGGGGTCGTATAGAAGGCTACACTTCCTGCCCCTACCAATTACTCCCATGTTCCAGTGGCAATCAATACTCACTTCTCTGGTTGTCCATTCTTTCTTTTAATCTTTCACCCTTTACTTATATCATATTCGAATTGACTAATTTGACCCCTTCTATATTTCCCCTTGAAGAGCACAAGTCGCTTTTGGGTCGCATTATAAACTTAATTTCCTGCCCCTACCCAATTCTCCCATTTTTCAGTGGCAGTGAAATAGACAGTTCATAATTGGACAGCGTGACCGCAAACCATTTAAAACAACTGTGTGGAGAAACACCACGCCACATGCAGTTCAGAGACCCCTACTTTATTTCCCGAATAAGAGCAGACTCGCTAGGCGTCGCATGGATGGCTAAATTTCCTGCCCCTACCCATTTCTCCGATTTTCAAGTGGAACACGTGTTGCTTCAGTTAATTCTTGACGGAATATACATGTATGTGTTTTGATTCTACAATCGCCGGTATTGTACGTTTCCAACTTCAAACAGATGGGGTACATGAAAGATTTTCTGAGGGTGTAATAGAATTCGTATGTGGGCATTGATTTGCCATACCTTGGAGAGTACTATTAAATGATTTCTTACAATATGATGCTAATGTCTAAATTTTTGTAAATTTTGTTGAAAGCTGGTGAGTACCTTCCTCATTCAAAGCTCTTTCCTTAGCTAATTTTGGCTTTAAATTTAGATCATATTGGTCATTTGTTCACTATCAGTTTTTATATATTTTTGAGTGTATGGTCTTCCAAACGTTCGGGTTTTGTCTGCACTGAAGAGGCATGGGTTGTCGAAATACTGAACTGACAGTAGCTTCGGTATTAACTTATTTGAAATGTGCCAGTTTTGTTTTGAATAAAAGTACTGTTTCAGATTAAACTATTAATTATATCAATATCTTTCAGCTGATGTATTAAGCACAATTGTATATATGTATAAGAAAAAACATAGGTAATCAACGATTACAAAGTTCGCCTCGTTGTGGCACTTTGTCGCAGCAACCAAATTTTGCCTGGATGCCGACATACTATCAAAATTGCATGCATTAGCAAGGTTACCTGAACCAACAATGTACAGTTACTGAGCCATGAACTTGGATGTATACATCAATGTAAGTCATTCATGAGAAAAATGTAGGTTTAAGTGACCTTATTTTTTCTAGATGCTGAGCTACCATCATAGATGCATGCACATGCACATGCAAGATGATCCTACCATGTACAGTACATGAGATCTGATCCCTGACATGAACTTGAATGTAAGACACTCAAGCGGAAAATTGAGGTCAAAGTGACCTCATTTTGCCTGGATGCTGACCTACCATCAGAGATGCATGCACATGCAAGGTTAGATGATCCTACCATGTACAGTGACAGAGATATCAACTCGGACGTAAACTTGAATGAAGTCACTCAAGCGGAAAATATAGGTCAAAGTGACCTAATTTTGCCTGGATGCTGACCTACCATCAGAGATGCATGCACATGCAAGGTTAGATGATCCTACCATGTACAGTGACTGAGATCTGAACTCGGACGTAAACTTGAATGTAAGTCACTCAAGCGGAAAATTGAGGTCAAAGTGACCTAATTTTGCCTGGATGCTGACCTACCATCAGAGATGCATGAACATGCAAGGTTAGATGATCCTACCATGTAGAACTCGGATGTTAACTTGAATGTAAGTCACTCAAGCGGAAATATAGGTCAAAGTGACCTTATTTTGCCTGGATGCTGACTTACAATCAGAGATGCATGCACATGCAAGGTTAGATGATCCTACCATGTACAGTGACTGGGATCTGAACTCGGACGTAAACTTGAATGTAAGTCACTCAAGCGGAAAATATAGGTCAAAGTGACCTTATTTTGCCTGGATGCTGACCTATCACCAGAGATGCATGCACATGCACAGTAAGATTATTGTACTAAGTATAGTAACTGAGATATGAACTAAAATGTAAATTTGAATGCAAGCCACTCAAGCGGAAAATATAGTTCAGAGAGACCTAATTTTCTTGGAGGCTGTGAGTTAACCCAAGATGCACCTGCATGCAAAGTTTGATGACCTACACTGCATAGTTACTAAGATATATACCCAAATGCGGACGCGGACGAGGACGCCGAGCGTACTCCAATAGTCCACCTCAACTTCGTTGAGGCGAACTAAAAATGGTAATGATATCCCAATAACGGGGTGAAGTGTACATATCCTGGATATGGGATGTTGTCTCCTTGACATTTACCCCATTTCCTTTCTTTTTCATATTAGTTTTAGATACAAGTGGTAAAATCAATTTTATTCAATAATACGAAATGAAAGAAAAATTGAAATATCTTGCAGGAAAAAAAGATAGAAGTTACAACTAATCATCTTGAATAATGCGACACCACTATCACAGTGATACATTATGGCTTGCCTCTATCTATACAATTAAAACCTGTGATATCAAGGCTTGATTAGTTAGAATTTAACTCCCAATTAGCAATATTTCAGCTATATCAGGACAAGAACAAGTTAATCATTTCAAGAGTTTAACGTCCAGTGAGCAATATTTCAGCTATATCAGAACGAGAACAATTCAATCAATTCAAAAAATAAAATTATGTAAAAGAATAAAAAAAATAAACGTGGAAGGGATAACCGGGCTACGAGTTTTCGACTGCCACCGGAAAGAGGAGAATGGGTAGGGGCAGGAAATTTAGATTCTACACGGGACCCAGCGACTCTGCTCTCCTTAGAAAAAAATATAAAAGGGGTTTTTACATTAGAGCGTGGCGTTTCACCACGCAGTTCAGCTACAATAGTTCGCGGCCAGTCTTTCCGTGTTATTACTCCACTACCCCGCAAAGACAGGACATATACCCCTATCCACCAGCTGGGGATGCGCCCAGCAGCTCTGTAGTCTGACCCCCTTAAAACGGATTCAGACGCCGGGTTATTACAAGGAACGTGATTTTTAAACACATGTATCATGTGTATCCAATACCCTACAATGTCTTAATTGATACCCACATAGATGTGCAAGATCTTTCACATTTCCACAAGATCATGGCTCCTATGTAATCTTAAATGAAAGTTCAGCAAACACTGAGAACATCAGCGGAAAATTCCATACAAATCCTAAATGGTGTCAAAAATTAACAAAATCTGACCTTGAAAAAGATTGAAAAGACCTGGAAAAGTCCTTGAATTGCATCAGGAAAAATCTGTGGGAACCCTGATTCCATATCAATGAAGGAAAAAATCAAGACATTAAAAGATGCTAGAGTGTCTCCCATTCACTAAGGAGGCAGAGGACTTTCTCCCAAAATGCCCTTATTATAATCTAATTTCGGGTTTATGTACCATTTATTAAATATCTGTGTTAGGTTTTTTCGTGATAATTTATGCCAAAATAGGAAACATATGCAGTGGCTTGAAATTATAATTACATGCCATAATCTGACAGGGAAATACACAGAAAAAAAAACACAAAAAGACAAAAGACAAACGTAAACAACGATAGGATCTCGGGATATCCGGACTTGGTACCGGCACTAGCTAAAGCCAGTGGTAGGATTAAAGCGGTTTACGGGTACTCAAACCCTCCTTTATATGTACCGTTTCCGTATAGTATAGTTAACCTACGAGCAAAATCCGATACAGGTAGACTACCGTCTCCTTTTTTTGATAGGAGAAAAAATGACAATACGTAATTTTGAAAAATGGGTCAAGGGATGCTCGCCGCAAATCTGCCGGCTAGCCTAACGAGCATAGTTTGCTGGTAAAACACTGTCGCACTACGGAAGAAAAATCAAACTCAAAAGAGGGATTTGGTCAAGAATCATCATTTATTTCAGTAGACATCGACAGTCTCAGTGGGAGGTCAGTATGTATGTAAAATAGTCAGGTCACTAGATCTCAAAGCTAATTTAACGGATGCGAGCAGAGTATCTTGTCGATATCCCCTGTTACGTAAAGAATGTAAGTTATTTCCCAGCTGTTTTTAATCAATTTCTCACAATTTTAACAGCAATTCCGTATGAAAGAGCATTAGAAATGCCCTTAATAATAAGCTGGTTGCCAGTAATGCCATATTTTGATATGAAATAGTCATATCTGTTAAAAAACTTCTGTTATAAACATATTATTGTTGTAATCCATCTCGAAGTCCCTATGATCTTTGCTCATACCTCTTGGTCATGGACTGGAATCATTATCCGTGCACCCCTTCATTCCCATCCAGGACACTGCTATGTCTCCTTCAAAATAAAACATGTAAAGTGAACCTAATCTGCGCTCAAAGACAGAATGGGGTCACATTATTCGTACACCGCTTAAAAATCTGCTATTTTATTTTTCAATTAAGTTCAGTTTTTAGTCAGAAAGTTTCTTTTAGATTGGTGAAATATATCTATTTGCGCTATCAAATGAAAGATAAATACATATTATTATATTTTACTAAGTAAGAGATGATTTAATTGGATGAAAGCAATCATGTGACTTCAAAATAACTCATATGTTTTAGCAAATAACCTCGATATGGCATAACTGCGGGAACAACCCTGTTGTTTCCAGCTGAACAACCCGGATATGACGTCACAGAGAGAAACGACCCTGTGGATCCTAAAAATCACTAGCAGATTATACCAGTCTTCTTTGTGGGATTAAAACCATAAAAAGACATCTTGATTTGAAATTAATGAAACTGTTTGAAATATAATAAAACAATTATGGCCCTCTCTTGACGAGAAACATCAAGATTTGTCAACCCTTGGAGGGGTGGTTTCCCTCGGGCAGAGCCCTCGGGAAACAACTCCCTCCTCGGGTTGACAAATCTGAATGTTTCCCTTAACAACGGGCCATAATTGTATAATCTTTTCAATGAACAGTAAATCTACTTTCTGCATAAAGCCATTTCGACAACTTATGTCTCATCAGTGCAGATAAAATCAAAAGATTGGAAATTGAGAAATGACCAGGTTATAGATATCCAGGGACGTAGCTACGTAAGGCTCGAGTAGGCACGTGCCTATACAAAAATTTGACAATTTTTTTTTATTAGTTCAATTTTTTTATTATTATTTTTAAGTCCTTTGCCTATGATAATTAACATTTAAAGTATATTTTTGGTTTATTATGTTCAGGATTAAATTTACTATTTGAATTTAATTTGTAAATTAGTTTAATTGACGTCTGTGCAACCCTGTCCAGACCACTAATGCTGTCGCATTTACAGCATGGAATATCGGTTCCGTTCTAAGTAGTCCACGTAGAGTCAATGATAGATTAATTTGTCGATCGGAAAAATAAAAACACCAGAATAGGATGTTCAAACCGAAGTTCAGACATAACCTTCAACATATGTTTCGAAAAGCACAAGTCAAGAGTCCCTTTACCTTCAAGCATCCCCATATCTACACCATGTCCAGACCTTGCTCTTCTTCGAAGTCCAGAGTCAATTACAGCGTAAGATAAAATAAAAATTCTTTCTTCTAAGCGGACTGATGCTTTTAATTAAAAGTTTACTTCTCGGAAAGTAACATAAAATAATCTCAAACCAATCCTGCTTTCATCGATCAATAGGGTAGCCTACTGGACAAACAAAATAAAATATTGTGGAAGTATTTTTATTCGTGGACATCAAATTTCGTGGTTTCCGTAAATATTACTTTTTCGTTAGTACTTAAATTCGTGGTTTCTAAGTCTACGCATTAAAACTCTACGGAAAAAATGCAATTCGTTGGGATCTTAATTTCGTGGTTTAAGGGCACCACGAAATCCACGAAAATTGGAACCCTACGAACAATAGTACTTTCACAGTATTGTTTTTGAGTTTACTTTTCTTCATATTTTTATTAATTATGTTTGAATAAAGCAATGAAGGGATATGAAGTAAATGTACATGAGACAAAGTCTCTACCTATACATGGTAAAACAAAGAAATGGAACAACGCTTTTATTGTTGTTCTTCATCCTGAAGTCACCATGAGGCCTTCAACAAAGAGCTTTGCTCATACCTCATAGTAAGTTCAAGACAACCCTTGTACCGGTTTGATCGGAATTCATTGCTAATTATCGAGCAACGCTACATTATCCGTGATTGAGGGTTTGTCAACAAACATGAAATTATCTGGAAAACTGTTCTTACAAATACTGTCATCCGAATGTTACTAGATTATAAACGTCATTTTAATAGTTTACCACAGGTAGTGAGTAATCGGCTTTCGATCCAGTTTTTATTCATTTTACCCTTGGTCTTCGTTAATACTACAGTGACGTGCCTTACTCAAGAGGCAAAATTGTAATTTCATATGCAATGCATTTTATTTCAAATTATACCTACACTCTTTTAAAAATGTCATGATTAAGTGAAAAACACTTTAAAATGTCCTGATCAGATACGTATAATGTACATACATCCCTGGCTAGCATAAAGGGTAAAATCAGAAAAGCCCTATTCAATCGGTTAAACAAATCTCTCTTTCCCTTTTAGCTCACTTATCTATGCCAGGGTGAGCCTTTGCCATCACTTGGCGTCCGTCGTAAACTTTTCATTCAAAGATCTTAGAACTTTGCTGAAATCACTGTGTATATTGGAACCAAACTTGGCCACAACAGTCCTTTGGTAGTATCCTTTTAAAATTGTATCTGGCAGGTGTGCACTTCACCCTAGATGTCCGACAGTCATATACTGGAACCGGGGGGAACCAACTTATTAGCAAACTTAGCGAAAATGAAAAAAGAATTGTCCCTGAAATGACTTATCCAACTGGACCCAAACTTAATCACAACAAGTCATCGTACAAAGTTTTGTCTGACAAATCTGCGTCTAATCCAGGGTGGTCACCAGCTAGGAATATAGTTTAAAATTTAGAATGTCGTTCATATATCTTTTCAGCCATGGTCAACGTGAGCAATAAAGGATCTTGGGAGCCTCTTGTTATGTAAATAATTCAAAATAACGGTAAAAATGCTTGTCGTTAAATTGTGATATGTACGTCATTTTATGTGTGTCACAGGTCGATATTAAATAAGTTATTTAAGTTACAAAAATTTGTACAAGACAATTTATCCCCCCAAAATACATGGTAACAATTGCAACTGAACGATGCTGTGTTGTTCTGCACTCACATTGACGACTTAATGATACAACGTCAGAGAGATTTAAAGACTTTTCTAAGCATAAGCTTTTGCTAGATGTCGACAAATGCTTTCAGGATGGACATGATGGAGGTTTGGTTCACAACAATCAAAGTTACGGACAAAGTGTCAATACAAGGAGACAGGCGTTCTCAAAACGAAAGCAGTTCTACCATCTCCATTCTGCTCTATCCCCGGAGCTTCCGGGGCGCTTCGCCCCCTTGGTCCCCCTACCAGGGCTTTGCCCTGGACCCAATGGGGACCTTGAACGGCCCCAGACCCCCTGCCGTTTTAGGAGCCTATACTCTGTTTTAGGCCTAGCTACGCCCCTGATATCAAATATCGAAATAAGCAGCCCTCAAAAAAATTACTGAAAAAGTCTAAATATTCAAACTCCAAATGCAATAATAACATAATACCGAAGTTGCTGTTAATTTGGATTCTGCATATGCGCATTTCGACAATTTATATGTGAAAAAAGAAAAGAAATGGAGTAAATGTCAAGGAATGAGTCGTAATATCACAGAAATCGTCTAAAATTCCATACTGATATCCGAAAAGAATATAACTATTATAATTTTTACCTATTTTTTGTAGCGAATTTCTGATTTTTGAACATTTCTGGCCATCAAAAACATAAAAGGATAATTCTTAAATGTCTAAAAATAATTATTTACTGCATTTTGTTTGTAGACATCCATATGTCACTTTTAATGATAAACAAGTGCGATAATATCTCCCTCATGCAAATCTCTGTCCTCAGCTGAATTTTTGCTTTAACCCTCTTGCTGCCAGATTCAAAATAAAAACATCTTGCCGTACGCCACAATACCATGACGTTCTTCAATTTGCGACGTTTTGTTTCATTTCATTTACTTTTACAAAGTGCGACGTCTGAATTTAAGTTATATTTACAGAACAAGTGTGTATCTGTATCAGATTTACAATTAAGGGGCGTGGAAATCATCGAGTCCGTCAGGACGAGATGATTTCCACGCCCCTTCATTGTAAACCTGATACAGATAATCACGTGTTCTGTAACTGATTTGTGGAATGGTCCAATGAAAAAGCAGCAAGTCGTTAGGTAAAGATATTTTGGGAAATTTTCAGCAGTGTTACTTTATTCTAAGATGTAGTGGTTTCATACAATGAATCACACAAGGACAGACGTTGAATTTTTAGAGCTTTCCAACACGGAAGAAAGGTAGATTTTAAAATGCCGTCGTGAGATTGAAATACTTCAGAAAATGAAAGCAGTAAATAATTCTGTTGTTGATTTAGCACACAGATTGCCGACAATACAGAATTGAACATAAACTGTTTTTTTTTTCAACGATAAACCAGTATATGGGTATTCTCGGTACATTTGAAACAATGGAAAAGACAAGGGAAACGAACATTGATTATGCCCTGAACATGGATGACAGAAGAATTTTTTAAAAAATGAAAGAAAAGAAGATATTAACACAAAAGGATAAACATACTGAACCGTCAACGTTTTCAATAAATAGAGAGAGAGAGTAGCGCCACACTGACATGCACATGCACTAGATGGATAAATTCAGTATGGATTCGAAGGCAGAATGGCGCTTAATATCTACCGAGATACGTGTATCTCATTATATGTGGGTAATTGCGGTAATTCAAAAGCAAAGGCATATGCGAAAAGGACTTTCTTGAAGAACAAGAGATTTGGTTGTAAAGTTGAGCAAGCTGACCGTTTTTCAACCCAAATTAGATGAAAATGAATGAAATCCGGACAGCGTTTGTTTTTCTAGTTTTTTCTCAGCTGACACAATTTTTATTACATGTTTTCACAAACGTTTGATGTTATTTTTTTTTAAATAAAATGTTTCGTTTTCGGAAATTATTTCCTTTAAAAATGTATTCTGACCTCCAAAAGTGTACAATAATTGGAGATACAGAGGCGTACAATAACTGGAGTTACAGTCAGTTATTGTACATTTGTGACATTCATTTAAGCTCCTCCCCTTTCCTAAATCCAACTGTATCTTATATAAAGTACATTTTACTTTAAAGGAAAAACACAAAACCATTCCACAATAGCCCATTAGCGCAACGTTTGAAACTGGCGTTCTCGATTAGCGATAAACTAGTTGATATGGAGGTCGGAAAGGGCCACGTTTGTAATTTGTTGTATTTTCAAATATTTTTTCTTGTCACAATAAAATTTTACCCTCAGAAAAACTGCTTGTTATAACGACAAACGTTCGTGTAATAAACGAAAATAATATTTATGCAACGAATTTCAATAACAAGTAAGTTTTTGTATAGTAGTTTCCTTAGTGTTACACTTTACATATAAACAGTCCGTCTTGTAATTGTTTTGTTGGGAAATATTTTGCCTTTTTATCTTTGCAAATGACAGGATGGTGGATGTTCTTTTTTTGTTTCATTTTTATTTTTTGTTTTTTGTTTTGTTTTTTTTTTGTTTTGTTTTTGTTTTTGTTTTTGTTTTGTTTGTTTGTTTGTTTGTTTGGTTTTTTTTTGTTTTTGTTTTAGTAGTTTTTTTTATTTGTTTGTTTGTTTTTATAATACATGATATTTAAGGATAAGATGAATAAATATATGACTCGTGATTCTAACCGGCTTACAAGTATATAATGCAATAGACACCATGCATGTATATATGATATAAGAATAAAATGGAATGAAAATGAAACGCTGTGCCGTAATAGGTTCAGAAATGTGTTTAATGTTTTATAAATATACACAACTTATCAAAATAAATGAATTGCAACTCGCCGTTTTCTATGCGTAGTTATTATTTCTAAATAGTATTGTCAAAAGACCTTTTTATTATCATTAATCAAACAACTAAAGCCCGGATCTAAAGACGGTCAGTGAAACTTCTGATGACAATAAAAAAGGTAGTGAATAACGTCTTCAAACTTGTGTCAACTGCAATTAGCGAAAAACTTTATTTTTTGGTTTCTGCTTTATAGAGCCGATTAAGTTGTGTATGTCACAATACATACCAAGTCTGTTAGTATGCAAACTAGGACTGCGTCCAAATATGTAAACAATTGGTTTGAATGTCCCATATATACTGTCAACTGTTATATATAATTTTGTATGTTTCAAATGATATTGTCGAAACGCGACATTCCGAAACATTTCAAAGAAATTCGTCTATACTGTAATTTTATTCCAGTTTAACTCGTTAAAAACACCGTTTAGTAAAATCTCTGCCAAAAAAAACAAACAAAACAAAAAACAAGAACAAAAACAAAAAACAAAAACAAAATAAAAAACAAACAAATAAAACAAAAGATAAAATAAACATAAACTTGAAAATGTTAAATTTAAATTCAAGGCAAAAAAAAAAAAGATCACATCAGTTGCCAAAGCTTAGCGTAAAGTACATAATACAAGATCATAGTTAGATAATCTTTCTGGTTTCAGATACAGGGAATAGATTCAATCATAAAAAAAAGATCTTTAGATTTTTTTAAAGGAGCCGTTTCTTTTCTGTTTGTTTTATTTGAAACGAAAATTATACACATGCACATTAAAAAAAATCTTTTTAATAAGTAACGTAAATATTTAAACAATTGATGTGTGCTGAAAAACATCATGAATATTTGTCATGCAGTACGTTGACACCGAAAAACATCAGCTGTTTACAATTGGTATGAAATTGGGAAAGCTATAATATATTTTAAAATGACTTTACTTGCACAGGGCCAACCAAAATATATAAACCTGATCAAACACGGGAAAATCTCAGGCTTATCACAGAACATCAACTCGAGTTTTTGAAATTTCATTATAACAAGACTTCAAGATCGTCTTGGATCTTTGGATTTACATTCATAACCAATTCAAAACAGACGGGTGTCCAGGCAATTTGAAAAGTGGGGGGGGGGTTAAATTAGAAAATGAAAGAAAATGTCGCCGGGCGGAGCGAGTCGCGAAATTTTTGGGATATTCTTCAGAAAAAAAACATCAGGATATTCATTAAAAAATACATGTTTGTCCAGAAAAGGGGTTCCAACTCCCGGACCCCCCCCCCCGTTTGATCCGCCAATGCAAAACTATATTAATTAATTACCCATTATTTCATGTATATTGTCGCATACATGTCCATTTATCCTAGTTAGATCAACTTATTAGAATATCAAACGCTGACTATTTTTTTTATTTCAAATGAAAAATGCATTATTTTCACTTATTTCAATCTTTTTTTGAAATTGTCAATGACAGCCATGATCAGACATTTCATTAATAATCAACTCCTTTAACCTCGTATATCCTCATTGACCTCGTATCCTTTCTAATATATCTGGAAAAAATATGTTTTTACTTCGAAGTTCTTGTGAGAAAAAGCTTCTGTGGTCGGAGTCATAGTCCTATTTCCTACTAAAGTTGATATATATTGCCTTCCTGTCTGTATACTTACTGTCCTATTTAACCCCTTCAAACTTTTCCCATAAATAATTATCAAGAATTTCTTGTTTCTGTAGGTTGGAAAGCTATTTTTATTCACTACTGACTTGAAGAAGATCTTCACTATATATCTTTTTCTACGTTTTGATTTTTTTATACAACAGAATATTGGTATTTCCGTACTGTATAGACTGATTTTAATTGTGTCCTTTTTACTGATTTTAATTGTGTCCTTTTTGCAAAGTGCCAAAAGGAGTTCATACTTCGAACTTTTTTCATTTACTCCGGGTGACCTTGCCTTGTATTCCTAATTCGGATCTTATGTCCGTCTTTTTTTGGTATTTATAAAGCGCAAAATTTCATTTTGTTTGTAGAGAAAGAAACTATCGTTTAACTGGTCTAAAGAATGAATCAATCAATTTATCTGTTTTAATAAATGCCACCAGAGGAATGACTGCATGTACTTATAGTTTGAAAATTGATCTGCGAAACCTCCTAGCAAAAAATGTATACGATTTAGGTAGATAAAGCCATTTAACAGCAGTAGAGAAAAATAAGGATACACACAAAGAAAAAAAATACAATTTGAAGTTCATGAGAACAGGTTTTCGGAAAACTTTGGCTCGTCTGTATTTTCAGTTTTTTATGTTAATGAATGCGGGATAAAGAACAAAAGCGGTCAAATAACAAATTGTCAAAATGACAACCAATTGATTGATTTTTTTTTTGGCAAAGATCTTTATAATTCATGAAAATATTGTATTTGAAAAACTCTGATTTATGGTATTCGAACTTTCAACTTATTTTTGGTTGGAAAGCTTTCTTTATGGTCAATTAATCTGGGGTTGAAAGCCTTTAGTCTCCACTGTTCAAGTGCCTTTTTAACTGGGACTAATATAACATTAGTCCCAGCTTTTTAATAAGGAGACCATTTTCTTTCAAGTAACGTTGATTCACTAGTACTCGTGTAATACCGGGATTTTTGTGGATTTTATACAAGTGTGCAAACAACAAATAAATGAAACGTTTTCATCAAAATAGAAATTATCAATTGAATTTGTTTTAACTTTTGATTTGTCGAAATCCTATATTATTTTCCTTATCTATGAGAACTAGTACTGCCTAATATCAATTAAAATCGACTGGTATCTTATAGCAATGGAAAAAAGACATAAACAAACAAAAAAAATAATAACCACAAAAACAAAAAAGAATAAAAGTAAAATATGAATAAAAAAATCAACAAAAAAAAAACAAACAAACAAAACAACCAAAGCAAAACAAAACAAAACAAAACAAACAAAAAACCCGAATATAACAAAGAAACACTTCCACACACGCACAAAACAAAACTACAACAACAAAAAACAAAGCAAAACAAAATAAAAAATAAAAGAATCGGAAAAAAAACACACACACACGCTCAAAACAAAACAAAAATAAATAAAAACATATACGACAATAAAAAACCTCCAAACAAAACAATAAAAAAAATACAACTAAAATGAAAATAAAAATTAAAAAAAGCAGTGAAAATAGCAATCGGTAGTAATGTGAAAAAAATATCATGTTCATAGAAATTACATTCTTTGAACATTATAGTTTTTTATCATTTCTTTCTCTTTTTTACTTATCGGTTGATAAAGACACATTCAAAGTTGTGTCTTAAATCTTCTTGAACAATTTTTATATAATGAAGGCCAATTACGTTTTCAAATATGTAGCATCAATGTCGTTTACTTATAATTTCTTTGGTTTAGTTCTCCACACTTTTGTATGACGTCATAGTCAGTAACGTGACGTTCAAATGTGATGACGTTATGCTCAAACCGTTCTTCAAAAATTCAAATTCCATTATCTGTATCAATAATCATTTAATTATTTTTCACTTCTTGAATACAGACAGTTAATGAAAGAACTCCTTTTCATTTCTGAAAAGGACATATATGTCCGTGTGGCAGCGGTCCGGTGGTGGACTATATGAATCTAACACCGGTGAAAAGGCAAGATCAAGAAATCTCAGACACCCAAGGGTAAGATTTCAATATTTCTCTGACGAGGCTTGCCGAGTCAGAGAACCATTGAAATTTTACCCGAGGGTGTCTGAGATTTCTGAATCTTGCATTTTCAACGGTGTTTGATTTATTTTCTCACTTTTGTAATCACAAACTACGATTTATTTACCACCATGCCGTCCTTGTCATCCGTCATTCCTAAGCGACGTCAATGACGTCAGAATACGTTGCTTGGTAAATTCTGTCTTGTACCGGGGGGTACAAGACAAGGAAATCTCACACCGCTAAAAATAGGAATTGTTCTGTCTCAAAAGTGAGAAATATATGTCCGTGTGGCAGCAAGAGGGTTGTGACTTCAAGGTGAAGAGCAACAATAAAAGCGTTGTTCCTTTGCTTGTTTTTTACCATGTATTTGTAGAGACTTTGTCTCATGTGCATTTACTCCATTTCCTTTTATTCACCATTTACTATTTAGATTCTTTTGGTTATTTGTTCTCTATCAGCTTTTACACATTTTTCGGTTAATTGACTTTCAAATGTTTTGGTTTGATCTGCACTGATGAGACATGAGTTGTCGAAATGCGCATATGCAGAAAATAAATTAACAGTGACTTCGGTATTCTGTTATTTCATATGATCAAATCTAAGTAAGAAATTACACATATTTTTACTATAAGATTGTACATAATCAATGACGTGATATGGAGTAATGCACATGAAGCAAAGTCCCTACAGATACATGGTAAAAAACTGTTATTGTTGTTCTTCATCTTCATTGTTTTTGTAAGTACGATTTTTCCTGGTATTTAGGGGATGCGTTAAGTACCCATTCATTAACACCAACCCTTAGTAAGTGCATGCAAGTCCTAGATAAGTATTATGTTAACATCGTCAATATTCCAGAACATGGCAAGATTTCAAAAATGCTTTGAAAGTAGGAATTTAAAGCCTGGGTTTTTATAAATAGATGTAGGAAAACGTTGTCCCTGCCTTAAAATTCAATTGAAAAGGGTAGTTTGAGTGTTCTTGTGACCGTTTTCGAGATTAAACAGTTGAATTTAGACAGCAGAATCTCATTGTCCCCTTTATTGGTTTGCTTGGTGTCAATATATGTCCACAGCTGGCAAGTAATGTCCATTTTATCTATATTTTATCTATATCTTATCCTGCCTCAGGGCACAGACCATGAAAATATAATACTACAGCAAAGGGGGATTTCTCCTTAATGAAACTTTGAATAAAATTCCCAGTAAATGCACTTACTTTAAAATGATATTAGTGTAATCGTCTTGAGATTAAGTAGTTGTAATTTATGATATGTTTTAACTTGCAGTTAGACGGGGATAATAAGAAAATCTTAAAATACGAAAATAATCATTTTGTATTTCTCCTTTGATTGATAAAAATCTAATGTCACGCTAATAACTTTTGGAGTGTGAAAAACAGAGCAAAATACAATAAATATATGTCAGTTACTAAATACTACGGTGTTGTGTTGATGTGATTCAAAATGTTAACTGTGCCCAAACTTTTTGTTCAGAAGGGGCGAAAATGCTTGTATTTTGCATCGTACTGAACACTTCTTGTACATTTATACAGTGTGTAAAGAATCGCAATCTGGCAGATATACGCTTCATAGTTCAATGTTTTCCATTCCCGATTAAAAGTGGTTACAACAACCACCTTTATTTTCAATACAACCATCTTTCACTTGTAGTAGCTGGTTGTTTTTATGTTAAGTTTGAGCTAATTTAAACTGATATAAATGTAAAAGCCTTGTAATTGTGGAAAAACAACCATCTTTTCGACACTGAAAACGAACAACACTTTAGTTGACAATTTCAACAATTCAAATTTGAATTTTTTTTAAAACTCTGAACATTGAAAATTCCCATTTTTCACAAATATCAGACCAAATATTACATTTTACTCATTTTATGGTGTTAAAATTGCTTATTACGACATATTTAATACATGCTTTTGGAAAAAAGTTAAAACATTAGTATGTTTTGTTCTATATATATGTAAATACAGTCAAACTTTTGGGATATTTAGGCATTATTTTGTTGGGCTAGGGGTTAAATTTTTGGTAATAACAGTCCAATTAAACAGTCCTTACTTTTTCTTAGCAGCGTTCCAAGATACCTAATGCATCGGTTAGAGCAAATAATTGGCAGATATATCTTGCAGGTTTAACAAATATAATGATTAAATAGTGAACTTTGGACAAATCTGAAATGCTAAAAATTCCCATTTTCATCAATTTCGGGCAAAATGTTGAGTTTATGTGGACTAATAGGTGATCAAGAACCAAATCATGATATGATTTATGCAATATTGTTACACACATTTTGTTTGTTCTTATTATTTTCATGCGAACATAGACAAAAAATTATCAATTTCAGAGAACATTTGTTGGAGTAGAAGTTTTATGGACTCATGTGCATTTACACTATATCCTTTCATTGTTAATTAAGGAAGTAGGAAGCTTATCTTACTTAATGATGCTATAATTTGTACTTAAGAATTGAATGCATTATTTTTGAAGTTTCATTGGGATATGAAAGGGTTGACCGAAGCACATTTTTAATGAAGCGCGGTAGCGCTTCATGTTGAAAATGTGCGCCCGGTCAACCCTTTCATAGTCCCTATGAAACTTCAAAATAATGCATTCAATTCTTATAATTACATTTTAAACCCGAAGTATAAAAAACAACTTTATTGACTGGGAAGTACATCATGTACATTGAGATTCTATTTTTACAAATTCATCCGCCACGTGAACAGGTGGTCAAATGTGTTTCATGGGAATTGCAACTTCACATTGATATGCCACGTGATCGATGTTCACCTATCAAACTGACGGAATTCAAATGAATATTCATGAAATGTAATTATTTTGTTGTAAAGAAAATATTATATACTTTCATGTAGTACACATTTGCAATGAATTTTAACTCCTCATCTCAATTAGATGAGACCAAATAAGGACAAAACTAAGGTGAAAACGAAAATATTCAAAGGTCTGTTTTATTGGCCAGTTGAAAGTGATAGTATGGTCATTTGAATCATGTTAACATCATGCTGACATGTTTTATATTGAAGAAGCAACATTGAAAGGCTAAAACATTTAAAAGAATGGAAATGAGATGCACACGGGGTTCTATAACCATTGAACTTGCACAATTGCAAGAAAATTAACTTCAAATATTCAACAATATTTTATAGGGGTAGGAGTTAGTTTTGTGGTTTAGAAGATATTAACGCAAATACACTTATTTAGTAGTAGGGAAAGACAAAACATAAGGAACAAACTGAGTCAAACAAAGTACATGGAGAATGACGTAATCAAGATGTTGGAATTTTTAACAGACAATATTTTTGTCTAATTTGGAGGCCTCGTTTTTCAACAGACAATCGGGATTCCCATGGGAACTACCTGCACGCCACTTTTAACTGATCTCTTTCTTTTCTTGTATGAGGCCAGTTTTTTACATGGGCTAACACATGGGCATTTATCTCAGTCATTCAAATTTCAGCTTCCGCTACATAGACGATGTACTTTCTCTTAATAATCCAAATTCAAGGAATATTTACACCAGTCTCTCCCAATGAGCTTGAAATTAAAGGGACTACTGATACACCTACTTCAACTTCGTACTCAGATCGTTTGATATACATTGTTTAAAATCTAAGCTATATGAAAACGTGACGATTTAAACTACTTAATTGTGAACTTTCCCTTTCTGAGCAGCAATATACCTACCTCTCCAGCCCATGGAGTGTACATTTCACACTTGATTCGTTATTGTCGAGCATATAGTTTATACAGTGATGTTTCGATAGAGCAAAAACACTGTACCAAAACTGCTTAGTCAGGGATTTGTTCAGCCTTTCTTACTTTCATCCCTTCGGAAATTCTTTAACCGTCACCATGGCATCATTGATACATATGACGTGTCTGTGTCCTAGATGATAACGGGTATTTTCAGCTAGAATTCGCGTCTGTACGGATTTGACATAACCGGTTTTGACTCAACCCTGGATTGACTCACTGATAGTGTGACTGGTGCCGCTAGTGGAGCAGGACATGCTTACCCTTCCGGAGCACCTGATGTCTCTCCCAGTTTTCATGGAACTTCACACTATGAGTGTCTTGGTTCTTAATGTAGTCTTTTCTTTTTTTCCGTGTATTGTGGATGTCTCACGTCCTTGTTTGGTCTGTTTTTCTCTGTTGCTGTTTTTCCCATGTCTTTGGACTTCAATTTTTGTGATCATCACTTCCCGTTTTCCTTAAGTATTCTAGTGCCGTGCCGTTGTTTGATAAGGAAATGTCACTTATGTGGACTCTTTGAAACGCTTAAACCATAGGCTATCATTAATTTGCTATAAATGGGATGTACCAGTCAACTTTTTAAAGTGGATAAAAGAAAAACTTCAAAGTTTCGTCGGGTTGGTCTAGAATGGGGACTTTTCTACTATTGCTTGCAGGTTATTCTTATGGCAATATGATTTATTTTCATGAGAGATTGTAAGCAAACTTTAAAAAGTTGGTGGCATTGGGGACTGCACGGGGTGTTTTTTCAGTCCATGGACATATCGTTGGATGAGCCGGATGGAGCAGACATAATATTTTGATATAATGTTAACAAGCTTTTCAGTTAATTGCTCTGAAACACATATTTTAAACTTATGCAATTGAAGCATGGATGACACAAAGCCAGCTCCTACTGATTCATTTGATACATCTTTTCCGTTATTAAAAGATGGAGAGAATTTTACATGTTTGCTGAGTTTTGTACGTTGGCAATCTTTCATGTTCTTAAAAAGTAGATTACTGTACCATACTTGCATGGGAAGAAGATTCTATTTACTAGTATGCACAAATTTTTAAACGTATTTTTTTAAATACGTTTTTGAAACCCACATTTCAATATCATTAAATATAAGGCTATATACTACTATAGTACTTAGTTTCTTTTAAACATACATGTGATTGTAGTTCCCGGCCATTGTAGGTGTTTAGTGTTCTCCTGTTTTTGTAATACTATATACATAAAATACAAATGTGGATCCGACATAAGTTACGGCAACTTATGTAGTCATCTCCAATATAATATAATTAACAATAAGATATAAGGGAAATAACAGAATTATCAAACAGAAAAGGCAAAAAGATAAAGCATGTGCGAAACCCTCGAAAAAAATTGTCTACAATATTTTGAACATGCTAACAATAATGAATTGTAATTAATTACAATATACCAAAGTGTCTGTAACTAACAATGAGAGGCTATGGAGTAACTCCACATGAGACAAATTCTTTCTTTTGTAATTGTACTTATTTTCACGCTGTACTTATTTTCACGAATTTCGCGGTGGACACTTTTCTGCGAAAATATATACCTGCGAATACGTATAAATATATGTAATTAGTTATACAAATCAAAATTTCAATGACGATTCCGCGAAATTAAATATCCGCGAACTCGGTAGAAAACGATAATCCGCGAAAATAAGTACTCGCTAAAAAAAAGTACAAATACAGTACATGGCAAAACCAAGCAATGGAACAAGGATTTTATTGTTGTTCGGCATCTTGAAGTCACCATGAGGCCTTCAACAATGAACTTTGCTCATACCTCATGGTAAGTTCAAGACCGCCTCAGTAGTGTCATAATGAGAGTTCTGCCCCAAAGCCATTTTTCAAGCAGGAATCCTGCATCAGATCCCAATTTTGAGGCCTCGGGATGCAAATGGGTCTGGAGCGCTATGGGGATGCTGAAAAGTGCTGGGAGGCAAGGCCTCCCAGAAATAAATTAAAAAATTTCGGAATCCGATAAATCATGAATTCCGAATCTTCTAAAAATCCGGATCAGCAAATCCGATTGCTAGGTCCCGGGCGGGAAGAGAGCGACGAGGAAGTGAGAAAGAGGGCACAGGCTTAAAGGGAGGCCAGACGCGAGCTTATTCCGAGGTGGCGCGACCTGCCTTGGGAAATATTCCAAGTCGTGGAGGTCAAGGAGACGAAAAGTCAGTTTGGAGATGGCATGATTCTGACGCTGGAGAGGAAAGGGGTAAAGACCAAAGTCTGGGCGTGCAGCAGGATGATCTGGGAATTGCGGCAAATATCTCGGGAAAAGTGGCACTCGCTCAAGATTGATAATTATGGGACGAAGAAGTCAAAGAAGAGCGGGCATGACTACTTCGATTTTGAAGTGGTGAATTGAGGGGGCGTGGGAGAGAATCCTTTTCTGATGGAGGAAACCCATCGGAAAAGATATTGAGGGCTGGAATTAGCGAGGGCCTTGGGAATGCTTGGCTAAATCTTCGCTGAAAAGGGGCGAGGGCTGGCGCAAGCGATCCTTTCCATCGTAATAATTCTTCAGGAAGACGGCAGGCGCATCATCTTCACCCGGGAGCTGAGACTGATAAGATCTGGCCAAGCGGAGAGTATCGCGATGCTTCTTCTTCTTGGCGATTCGCTTGGCGATCAGCGAGAGCACTAGGGAGGTCGTCGCACTCAGGCAAGCGAGGGATCCAAGGGGAAGGGATGCCACGGCACCAACCCCGGTCAAAGCCGATCCCATGGTACCGCTGGTGAGCAATAGACTGTTGATGGAGGCCGCAGCTTGGATAGTGAAGACTACCTTATCCAGTCGCTTATAGATACGGAGCATGCGGGCATATCTCTGGACCTCGGAATCCAGGAAATCCTCGAATCGGGCATCTTCATCGACCATTTATCTAAGGCTTCCCCTAGAGAAGCATGCCAAGGAGGGGGACGTTCTTGAAGGGGCTATTGGGGCCGAGGATCAATCCGGAGCCGTCGTAGAGCTCACCATCGCGCTTCAGATATAAGCCGTCACCCTGGACGGTCTTCGGCAATCGGGCTGGGGAGAGATATAAGCCCTTCCCGTGAGGCTTCACGCAGCAGACCTGGCCACCTCTCTTGAGATATAATCCAGACCCCAAGGCCTTATTGACGGCGACGCCACCTAATCCGCTCAAGACTCCCACTCCCAGGGCTGGAAGGACGATCTTGGCGACCATAGGGAGGGCTCTCATCGCCAGGCCGGCGAGCATGGGGAGAAACCCACCTTCCTTCTGCATATTCTGCTTCAGCTGGGTGGTGCTCATCTCCAAGATCATACCTCCTTCACCGGCTCGCTTGAGCTTATTGATCTTCTGGATCTGCCGATTCGTGAGCAGCAATATATCATTGCCAGAGAGATTCTCGTGCGAGAGGCGGATGCTCACGGGGCATGGCTTGCGCTTGGCTGCGAGTCTGAGCTTATCCCTCTGGCTTGAGCTCAGGTTCAGACCATACTCGGAATACGTCATTTATTTATATCTCGCGAAGGTGGAAGCGCATGGTCAAGTGCTCGCCGCGGAGATCGATGGGATGGCCATCCTGATCGGTGATATGCGTCTCCATGGAATGGATGGTATTCACGGTCACTGGAAGATAGATCAGATTCTTGGGATTCTGGACGATATTCATGCCGGTGGAGACGTTGGGGAAAAAGCTATAGATGACGGGCTGCTGCACGCCGTCGACGTAGCTTCCACTGATGATATCGCTATTCACCAGGATGCTATTGACGTTGATGATATTCACGATGCTCTCGCTCTCGAAATATCCATTGGTCTGGGGATCGTAGGTATAGGTCTCATCGTTGAAGCCCAGGACGGTCCGGATGCTATTGGGGACGTCGAAATTCACTTGGTAGTGCTCTCGGAGGATGAGGACGGCTCTCAAAGTCGCACGATTGGCCCCGATGATGATCTTGGCGCCGTGGCCATTTTGACGAATACGCCTCTGGATCCCAGCATTGATATCATCGATATCGTAGGATCCGACCTTCAGGGCGATGGAGAACCAGCGCGCGCCATCATCGGGGGAGTAGGAGAAGACGCGATTTCTCTCATGGATATTGGGGAAGGAATAGTAGGTCTCCAGATTGACCAGGGCCATCTCATAGCTCTTGGCAGAGTCCAGGCGGATGGGCTGATGGAATCGTGTGGAGATCCGGCCGCCTCGACCAGAGATGACCAGGGAGAAGCCACGCTTGGGGGCAGTATTCTTGGCGATCTGCTGAAGCTCGGTCATTTATATATGGCTCAGTAGACGACGCTCATCTTGCGGCCATCCGATTCGAATTGGAGGATGCGATCGGAGGTATTGGCGGCGACATTCTGATCGAATCTCACCTTGATATAGACGTCGATCGTCGAGTCCTTGAGGCGCTCGCTCTGCTTGGAGACGTCGAATACGAAGAGGGGATGGAGATCCGAGAAGTCGGCGGGGGTGATGCCTGGATTGCTCACCAGGTGATCCATATTGAAGAATTTCCAGCGGAAATCGGCGGCCTCCTTATAGAGCCTGGAGATCTTCTGATTCGTGAAGGAGGCGGGATGGCCCACGGCAGGATATCTCTGGGAATTCAAGGTGACCCAGATATCATTCACGCGGCAATGATCGAAGATGGCGGGGTTGGCTTCTTGATCGTTACTCTTTTCGGTCTGGAAGGCGACGATCACCCATCGGGGTCTTTCGGGGCTGCTTCGGGTGGAGAGGCGCCAGGTGAATTTTAGGCTTTCGGGGACACCGGCCGAGATCCTTGAATTGCTTGAGATGATGCTCAAGCGAGCACCTGCGGCAGAGATCTCTCCAGGGAATGATTTGCTCGACGAATTGGGCCAAGAGAAAATCTTTGATCATGAGATTCATAATTTATCTGACACTACGAAGAATTCGTTTAGTTTGGACCGATATCTTCCAGCCTCTCGGGGACTGGTCAGATCGATGGTCACGAATCCATGGGGCTCCGACCAGCATCGGTGGCATAGGGTCTTGAATTGGTCGAGCGATAGATCTGTGCAGAAGTCGCGATGGATATGGTCGAGATTCCGATCGTCCTGGCGGAAGAGGCAGATGAAGATGGCATTCTCCCGGATGGTCTGCCTCGGCAGCTTGAAGTTGCTCTGGCACAGGTAGAAGCAATCGACTTTATTATGGCGGTCGCGCACGTAGTAATCCTCGCACTTATTTTGCTTGCTCAGCATCAGATCGTCGAAGACCATCAGATTCTTATCCGCCGGATCGAGCTCGCGGGGATCGGGCACATCACCATCCTGCTCGAAGAAGGAGGCATCGATCTCACCTGGCCCTCGGGGAAGAGTCTCGACGAGATCTAGCAGCGGATATTCATCCTGCAGGGTGAGAAGCTCTCGGATGGCCTCTTTGGTCAGACCCTTCTCCAGTGCCGCTCGCAAGAGCTGATAGATGGGCTGGTGAAGAGATTTCCCGAAGACGTAGAGGCGATCGTAGTCCAGCCACCCGGAGCGAAGGAGAAGATTATTCAGCAGCGTGGTCTTGCCGCAGCCCGACTTCCCGACGATCAGACCGCGAATCGATCGCTGGGGGAGGAGATAGTGATTGCTCCTGGTGGGTGCGGCGGCATCGTAAGAGATATCGTGCACGTCCATTTATATAGATAAAGCATGATCTACTGCGTGAAATGCCGAAAGCCCTCCGATACGCTCGGGGTCCGCAAGGTGGTGGCAAGCAATGGGAGGCTGCGGAAGGTTGGAACCTGTGCCATCTGCGGCTCCCAGAAATCCCAATTTATCGCTTCCTCGGGCTCCGGGCTCTATAATAAGATGCTCAATCGCATGCCCGTGGAAATGGACTTACCAGGGCATAATTTCACCGGCCCCGGGACCAAGCTTCATAAGCGTCTGAAGGCAGACGGCACACCCAAGCCCTGGTCCATGCCCATCAATCACGTGGATAAGGCCTCTGCTATGCTCAGCACCAGGATACGGCCGCCCGCAATTCCATCTGCTATAAGACCATGCTCAAGGAGCTGGATGGCATTCAGCAGCCCACGGCTCGCGAGCGCAATGATCGAAGTATCGTCCGACCCATCATCGGCACCAAGGCTCGATTTGGGCTGGGGATTAAGGGAAAAAAAAGTGCTCTGGTCCGACCAGCTAGCCGAAGAGCTGCATAAGCCCGTCCGCCGCAAATTTGAGAAGAGGCGAGTGGTGGTGGGTGGGATAGATGATACCTGGGCAGCCGATCTCGTGGATATGAGTGCATTCAACCGTGATAATCGAGGCTATAAATTTCTCTTGAGCATCATCGACGTCTTCTCCAAATATGGCTGGCTGGTGCCGCTCAAGGATAAGAAGGGGATCACAGTGCGCGATGCCTTCCGAGCCGTCTTCAAGGATCGCACCCCGCAGAAGCTTTGGACGGATAAGGGCTCCGAATTCTATAATCGGGAGGTAAAAGGCCTGCTCCGGAAGCATGGGATCGAGCTCTACTCCACGCAGAATGAGGAGAAATCGAGCGTCGTCGAGCGCTGGAATCGCACCATGAAGGAGAGGATGTTCAAATATTTCTCGGCCAATAGCACGCGCGCCTACCTTCCCATCCTGGAGGATCTGGTGCGGCAATATAATACCTCCAAGCATCGATCCACCAAGATGACTCCCGCCGCCGCCAGCCAGAAAGAGAATCATGCGAAGGTCTTCTGGAATCTCTACGGAGATCTCCCGCCCATGCAGCCGCCGCAATTCAAGCCCGGGGATAGGGTCCGGATCGCCAAGAAGAAAGGCATCTTCGAGAAGGGATATACGCCCCGCTGGAAAGAGGAAGTCCTCACCGTATCGCAGGTCTTGGGCACTCAGCCGCCGACCTATCGTCTCAAGGATTTCCACGGTGAGGAGATCCAGGGATCCTTCTACGAGCCCGAGCTTCAGCGCACCGACCAGGACGTCTATCGCATCGAGGATAACTTGCGCCAGCGAACCAGGGGAGGGGTCAAGGAAATGGTTGGGCTATCCAAAATCTTTCAATTCATGGGTCAAGCAATCCGACTGGCAATGATTTCCCAGCAGGCTTTCCGGTCTCGATCGAGGGAGACCAGAAAGTCTTGATCTACGCATGCTTCAGCTCGACGAAGAGCCTTAATGCGTCAAGATCCGCTTGCAGGCGGTCGTATACGGCTTTGGTGATGGGCTCATTATCCGTCTGGGGGAGTGGGAGATTTAGCAGGCGATACTTTTGCATATCGATATCCGCGTCTCTGCGGCCGCCATTGGTATTGCTGCAATCCGATATATCTACCTTCGAGTCCAGAATCTTCCTCAGAACCATAACGTCATTCTTCTCAGCCGTCTTGAGGCGCCGCACCTCCTCCTGCAGTTTGACGATCTTCTCCTCCAGCTTATCGGCCGCGGCCTCGAGCCTCTTCTGGGATTGCTTCACGAATCTCTTCGTCGCGCCGTCATTATTCTTCTCCGGATACTTGAGATTGACGATGCGATTGAAATTCATATCCAAATCCTCTTCGATCTCATCCTTGCGGCTGGCCCCTCTGGTTAGGCCCACGCTTATTCCGAACTTATCGACCATACTTTATCTATAGCAGGGAGAAGACGACGTCCTCGAAGGTCCAGCCTTCCGTTAGTCGCTTCAAGACGTAGAGGCAGAGATGGCCACAGATGACCGATCCGCGCGGCTGAACTATGTCCGTATTATGATCGATCGGTAGGCCCAAATAGCGTCTCAGCTCGGTCGGCGGCGGCAATCCATATAAGTAAATTCTCCGGCTGCGGTCCTTGAACCAGCAAGTCCAGTGAGTCCCGGGGCCTGCGAGATTATCATGATTCAGGATGCCGCACTCGAGATCTCTGGGCTTGGACGGTAGGTCGTCGCGCATGAAGACGCCTCTGAAGTGGGGGATATCAGATTCTTCACGGCTCGCTCGAGCTCAAGATTGGTGAGGGGCTTATCCATTTATCTAGGGAGGGATGGGCATCCGCACCCGTCAGAGCCTGCTAAGAGAAGATGGGGGTGGCGAACCGAGATTTTCCCGAGGCTCACAGACCTCGAGAAATTCTGGGGATGGGGAGGGAGCTGGGAGCGACCGCCTCAGTCTTGGGCGATTCGATAGTGGCCATGGGCGAGGTGCGGATGCCGTCGGATATGATGTGGCGCTTATCGTCATTGGGGGAGAGGGATTTCTTGCACGTCTCGAGCATCAGGACCTGGTGGAGCTGGCTCCGGATGATATTCATCGAGCGATATTTCTCCTTGCCCGTATCCAGGCACTCCTTATAGTCGGCGAAGGTCAGATTGGTTTTGACCACGCTCTTCTTCACGCCCTTAGCCCTCTTGCATTCCTCGCTATCCACCTTGAAGGCATATGCTTTCGGTCGGAGACCCACGTCCTCAGTCATCGGTTGGCCGCTGCACTCATCCTTGAATTTGCCGAGCACTTTCTTATTCACGCCGGCCTGGATTCCGGAGGCATGGTCTGGGGCATAGTTGGACGTATCGAAGTACTGCTGCACACTCTCCGCCATATCCTTATATACGTCTGCCGTCTGGATATCGCAGATCAAGCTATCCGTATCCGTATAGAAGATGCTGAGCCGGTCGCCATACCGAGGCTTCAGGTAATCGTAGACGAAGTCGGTCATCAGGGTCTTTGATAGATCAAGGATTGCGAATCCCAGGTAGACAGGCTTATTGAAGACCAGCTTGGTGCGATTCAGATGGACGGCAGCCAGATCTTCGCTGAAGATCGTCCTGCGCTTGAAGTTGGGCTTGGCCACTAGCTTCCGGGCGACCTTCTCGCTATTCACCAGCCGCACGTCCACCCTATTGCGGATATCTTCCATGGTCTTCCCGATACTGAATTGACCATGAGCTTGAAGAAGTCCTTCTCGAAGGCGGTGGATGCTGCCGCCCTGCAAGCCGTATTCTTCTCCACATACCCCCTCAGCCATGGGCTCTGAGTGAATTTGAGGGCGCGGTGGATCTTCTTCAGCTTCAGGCCCCGGGCAAGATACTTCTTCAGATTCACGTAGTGGACCACGTATTTCTCCTTGTCGTGGAGATTGGCCACCAGCTTCTTGACTCCATTGATCACCATGGATTCCGGCGCGAGGGGATAATCGTTGTGGTGATCGTGGAGCTCCCTGGAATATTCGAGATCCACTTCCAAGATGAATCCTTGCTCATCCTCTTCGCCGAGCGTGCTGAGGTCTGGGACTTCCGAGGGATCGATCCACTTGAAATCTCCGGTGGGCAGGGCCCGACTCATCTCCCACCCGTAGAGATTATTGGCGTCCAGATACATCAGATAGTTGGTCGGCTTGCTCGGATCGAAATCTTGCACGTAGGGATTATTCGCCCAAGCATATCTCTGAGACGCCATGGTCAGACCCCAACGAATCCCCTTCTCAACCATGAGCAGCATATCAGGGTCGGTGAGAAGCTAGAGCTTGATATCGCTGACCTTGAGCGCGGCGTCGTAAGCTAGCCCTGGCGCCGTGTAGTAGTGCGCCGGATCGAGTCCATAGTGCTTCATACAGATCTCGCGGAAATTCTCGAAGACGTCGGTGAGCAAGACCACGTCCGTCTCGAGATAGAGGTCGTGATAATCGCGCATGGTCTTGCATCCAAAGGCCTCCCAGAACTTCTGGGCGTGCGCCTAATCTTCCTCGCTGATATGCTCACCGGTGAGCGTGCTGAAGAAGGCTTTCTTGGGCGGCAGCTGGGTCTCCTGAAGCCTCTCGAATCTATCCATATAGTCGTAAGGGTAGACGCCTTTGCGCAGAAGCAGGTCTAAGTGATGGCTTTTCTGCTCGATCGCCGCGGTGGGAATATCATACCATTCATCCATCTCCTTGACCGTGAAGGTGATATCCGCCCCGACGACTTCCTTCACCCTCTGAGAACAGCTTTGGAGAATCTCAGGTATCCTGGTGCGCGGGACCCCCTTCTTATGGATCATCAGCCCATCGAATACGAGCGCCCCCACCTCAATCTCCTGCTCGGTCAGGTAGTCGAAGGCCGTCATCAGAGCCTTATTTTCCAGAGAGCACATCAGATAATTCACGGTCGTGCCCTCGTTTTGTAGTCCGTCCCCTCTTCTCCTTGGATTCGCAGGCGAGCTTATGCAGGTCAGGATTCAGCTTGATCACTTCCTCCATGATCTGCCTCATCCCCCATAGTAGTCCTGGAGCCAGGCGGGTGCGTCATGCTTGAGCTTGACAATCTTCCCATTGATGATGGCGAGTAGATAGGTTTTGGCGTCGTCCCGACTGATCCTTTCATAGGTCATCAGGTCCGCGATTAGCCTTTCCCGGTCGCTGATATATGCGTCGAGCCCCGTGCACGCGATGTCTTTTTCATGGCAATATCAGGAGAGCAGAGTCGGATGTGCATTCTTCATATCGATGTCGATCATATGATCAGAGCATAGGGTATGCCGGATGCGGCGGCTGATATTCTGGAGGCCAATCTTCTCGCCCGTCCAATACCTCCCGAAGCCGTGGCGCTGGTAATATCTCATCGGGCATTCTCCCAGGGTATTAGTGCGGGCCAAGTAATCCTTCAAGAGCGTCAGATGAGCATCCTTATCCACCTTCTCCCCCTTGATATATCTACTCCCCAGCTCGTAGTCCTCCGGGTGCGTCACGATATGCTGCAGCTTTTCCCGGTCGATCACTTCGCGCAAGGTGATGCTCCGCCCATTCTCCGATTCAAAGTGTCCGATCTTGAAGATCTCCGGATCCATCGGCTTTCCCCTAAATTCCCGCCTCATATTGGTGAAGGCATCAGCTGGCGCGGATTCTACTAGCTTCTGCAGGCTTGCCCCCATGAATTTGAAGCTATCGATGAAGCGCAGGTGCTGATAGAGCGTCTTATCTTTCCCCTTCTTATCCTTGCAAGAGCCGACCGCCACGCTCTTGGTGAATGAGATGTAGCGCTCCTCGGTATTGGGAATGCAGCTGATCTTGCCCTCAATGGCCCCCAATGCCTTGATGAAGAGATGGACATCGTAGCCGGCCAGATTATGGAAGATAACCGGGATGAATTTTGGCGCCCGATAGTTCAGATTGCACTCATTGTGCGCGGCCCCCTGAATTTTCCTGTGAAGTGGCAGTGGTCCCTCACCCTATCCTCCCAAAGCTCCTGGTCGCAGATGAAGGACTTGGTACTTCTGCGAAGACAATCTTATCTTCCTCCGTCATCGCCATGGGCTTCTTGAAATCGTTCTGCTGATAGATCTCCCGGATATCCTTCGTCAGCCGATCCACGAAGATCTGCCCCACGTCCTCCACTTCCTGCTGCATGGTGTAGATCACCGGCTCCTTGGCATATACCGTCTCGTCGAAGCACTTGATATGATAGCAGAATCCCGAGGGTACGTGCTTCTGGAGGATCTTGGTATGAGGTTTGGATGGCTCACCCCCTTCCGCCTTCTGCTTGACAAGCTCCAGAAAGCGTTCCAGCAGCTGCATGAGTCCGTCTACGCCAGCCTTTCGCGGTTCGGGTCCCACCTTGGTCGTGAAGCACTCGAAGTCTGCGTAGACGACGAATGGCACCTTCATCGACCGAATATGGTCTTGGAAGCTGACGTAGCTCCCTTCGCTCGGCATCTCGATTTTCACCGCCTTCTTCCGACTGCAATATTCCATGTGCTGGTCAAACTTTTCTTGCCGAGTGAAGTAATTCAGACATCGGCGGCAGAAGTAGGCTTCTCCATTGTGATCGCTCACCTCCGCCGTCAAGAACCGCGAGAGATTCTTCACCCAGCAGTAGTGCTGCGTCTCATTGTTGGCCACTAGCATGAGATCCACGTGCTTTGCCCCGGCATCATCCTTTCCGGATATCCTCAGCGAGTAGATCCCTCCCTCCTTCCTCGTATCGAATCCATATACATTGACCTTAATCCCCTCATTGAGCCTCTCGAATCTATCGATTGCCCGGAATGAGACCGGGAATTCGATGCCGTCGAATCTGAGCTCGTCCACCCACTTTTCATACTGCTTGACTCGGTCGGCATGCTTCTGCTCCACCTCCTCGTGATGGAGAGCCGAGAGGATCGCCCATTTGAAGCACTGCTGATCCTCATTTTTCACGTTGATTATTGCCTTCTTGGCCGCGAGCTTCTTAGGGAGTGGGATATATGAGCTTCCCTTGAGGGGGTTGTACTCATTCAGATGAATCTCCAGCTTCTCGATGTGCCCAAAGGTCCAATCGCTCCCCTTAGCATTGAAAGCCATGTCGCCGGGTTAATCTTCACCATCTCCACGTGGAGGAGTATTTCACTTTCAACCCCTTCTTTTCCACCAGCCCCTCCGAAATGGTGCTTCGGATTTTCCCCTGGCTTAGCCTGATGAAAGTCTCCACGTCCAGCTGCGTCTTGGGCTTGATGGTCATCGTGCCAAATACCCCACCCACGGCCTCCCGCTTATCCTCAACCTCGATATAGTCTGCGGCTTCTTCAATGCTCTGCTCCACCTTCTCAGCCAGCTGATCTTTCTTCAGCCGGGAGATATTGGTGATCCCCCTCCGCCTCGCCATCGCCTTGAGCTGAGCCCTGGTAAATACTTCCCGACGCTTGAATTTCCGGTCGGTCGCCGATTCAATGAGCCGCACCAAATCGAACTTGTTCTTCCTACTATATCCCTTCACCCCTTCCTCCTTGGCGATTTTCCTCAGTTCCCTCATGGTCTCGGTCACCCTAAATTTCCCTCCGATCGGCTGATCGGCATCGTCTCGCCGCTTGGTATGCCTCCAGCAAAGGGCATCTTTCCCCGGTTTGCCCTTGCAAAGCTGCCCCTTCTTCCTTTTCAGTGGGGTATTGCAGAATTTCTGCATTTCGGGGGATGAAGTTGGTCTGCTATCTTCGCAGACGGAATCTTCGTGACAATCCATGATAATCTTGGATGGCATGATTTATTTATATTATTCAATTTTGGAAATTTTTTTTGATGGCCTGGTGATTTTTTTCTGGGGCCTTGCCTCCCAGCACTTTTCAGCATCCCCATAGCGCTCCAGACCCATTTGCATCCCGAGGCCTCAAAATTGGGATCTGATGCAGGATTTCTGCTTGAAAAATGGCTTTGGGGCAGAACTCTCATTATGACACTACTCGCCTCTTATACCGGTTTGAGCGGAAATCCTTGCTGAATGTCGAGCAACGCTACATCCCTGATCTTTATTACCATGGATTCGGGATCCTCATCAAACATAAAATTAATTGGCAAAGTATTCTTACAACGGCTGTCATCCGTTGCCTGACAAAAAGATTCATAGTAGTAATCACAACAAATAAACATCAACAGGGCACTCATCGAGTCAATTGGAAGACTGGAAACTTAGTTTCTGCACATGAACTTTTCGACAATTTATGTCTCATCATTACAGATGAAATCAGAAATAAATTTATCATAGTAATAAACATCAAATGCAAATACAAGCATTGTGTTTATGGTGATGGTGTGAATGTGACTTCAATTAACATTGACATTTTTTATGACTTTTACATGATTAAACCATTAAAAATCCTTTTTGACGTCTAATATATTCCAATAGATGTTAAAGAATTACCTATTTCTTTTCAACTTACAAAATTTCATTATTTCAACACGAAGCATCAAATCTACAACGTACATTTTATAACCATGTAATGATTTTCAAGTTAGAACCGCAATGGTTCTAACTTGAAAATCATTATATTTTCATATGGTTTTCCAATTTCTTTTTATTTTGCATCTTAAACTTTTGTTTTTGACAATTCTGTCGGAATTTTTGTTATTACCCTCATTTCTTGCAACCCTGTACATAGAACATTAAAAGAGGATATCGGGATAAAGTGCATTTGGTATTCGACGTCCAAACATTTGAATATTAGAGCTGATTATTGCATATCAGTAAAAAATCTGGAATTCTATTGGCCTAAAGCCAATCACATGACATTCTCTATCTTGTTGTAATGATGCCATCGGTCCAAAAAATCTGATATGGACCGATAGTTGTAGTCAATACCAGATATGGACCGATCGGTTGAATTGTGACGTCAATTTAAGAAGAATAACATTAAGAGTGCTCACTGGTATACTAGTTCACTGATGATTACAGAAGTGGAATATTTTGTCTTAGATATATATTTATGAGAAAAATAAATACATTGATTGCAGTTTTTCATTTTGCAAATAAATAAAATAAAAAACGTTACGCTTTTAAACACTCTCAAACGGAATAACAAACAATTTCATTTATCTGGTTTATTCAATGCAATAAGCACAATAGTATCTGATTTATACGACAATATCGTAAATAGACTGCCCTCGAGGCCATGGTATGGACCAGAGAAATAATATGCCTGCGCCTTCGGCTTGAGCCATATCATTCCTCTGGTCCATACCATGGCTCTCGGGCAGTCTATGTATTACGATATTGCCGTATTCATCAGTTACTATTATACAAATACAAAATCGTAATTTTTTACCTTTGGATATTCATTCGATATTCCTGTCCAGTGCAATGAATTGTAGAAAAAAAACTTGTATATAGAATTAATATCAAACGTTAGAAAATTACTTTTTGATATTCATTTTGATATTCATAATTTTGATTATCTAAATATCAAACGTGGAATATATGGACCAAGATCAAGTGTGTTTGATATTCGACATCAAAGAATAATGCTTGTGGTCTTTTATTATGTTTCTACCACGACACGATAGGTCATAGGGAAACGTTTTTAATAAGATATTTGATTTTATCGGTAATTTGTTTGAGTTTCCTTTGATCTCACGAAGCAAATATTTTTCAGTATTTGCTACTGCCCGAATACGAAAAAAATATTGGCAAAAAGTTCTTAGGCCACGCCTACTTTGTCAATCCGGATCAGTTAAACAAAAGAAATATACATCTGTAGAGAATCTTACCGGATCTTAGAAATTCTTTTACTAATCAATGCTAGTCAATTTCACGATTTGTTGAAAAGTAACATTCATTTTCAAATTTTTCTCTATTAAATGATTTAGTTAATTACCGATAAAAAGAATAATCGAAGTTTTGTTTTTGATGCAGGAAATATCGGCTCCAATAATAGACTCGCCCACAAGGGGCTCGTCCATTATTGTTCGCCAATATTTCTTGTATCAAAAACAAAACTTCCATTATTCTATATATCTATGTCCATAATATTGTAAGAAAAGTTTAGGTTGACTGGGCGGACTTACCTCATTCAGAATTTGATAATTCCAAAACATGAAAAGGTACAAATTATAGAACAATTACATGGTGATGTTATTCATAAATATTCATAAATCAATAATTGTTTGATTGGTGAATGTTCCTATTTATATCTTGGGGCATTCTAATTCCAAACTATTTGTTTTTTAAAAGTGTTCCTTAAAAGGATAACTACATGATTATTAATGATTAATTTGATTATATTTTTTAACACCTAATGTTGGCACTACACTGAAAAAGTAGATTTGCCCCAGTTCAAAGTTTAAGGCAGACCCCGCCAAGCCATTCTTAAGTTTTATTACGATATTAATGGTTTATAGATTTGTCTCTAGATTTTCAAATTTTAAAATTAGAAAAAAACCTATAGATGATAGAACTAGTACTTCTCTTCTATGATTTGATCTTTTTTTAGACATGCAAAATCCTAATGGAAAAGAAAATTACAATAACTGTGGCTTCTGTAGCTAATCATTTTGTCAGTATGAATTATCATGTTTATCAACAGTAATGAGATAGTTAATCTGTGGTCATTTCTGTTTTGATTGATATAAAAGATGAGTCAAAAGTTCAGTTTTCTTTTATTTCCTAGTCAAAGAAACTATATTGATGCCATGCATATATATATATATGGATACCATGACGAACAAAATGTATAATGAACTCATATCGTGACTTTCTGTATTTCAATACCTTTTATGTTATGAAAGAAAAATTCTATAGATATTCAGTATTGCAGTTGAAAGATTTTTCTTCATAACGTGTCGCCAAAAGTCATGACTACTTTACAGTTAAATTTCCCTATGAAAGATTACCCAGTGAGGTTTTAGGTGGTGCAAGAATTCTTTGTCTTCTGTACCTCCGTTTAAATTACAAAATTACCATTCAACATACTAGAGATGTTTCACATTTTGACGAAAGAGAGCCTACACCTACGAGGACTGGTTATTGCACAACAATTAAAAATTTTAAAAATGTAAACACGTCCAATTACAATGTTGCGATTCTTTAACTAAATAATTATATAGGCCAAGTAGTTGAAAAATCTTCATTTTGAGCCATACTTCCTTCGTAAATCGCTACGTCTCGTTTCGTGGCTTTCGTTACTTACGAAAGAGACGAACGAAAGACATTCCAGTAGTCCTTCTTAAATTTAAAAATAGATCAGTCATGCATCTCTCATTATGCCATTTGTAAAGTGAACATGAAGAAGTAACAGTTCGATGCCACAGTACAAAGTTCAAGAAATAAAATTTAATTTGTGTTAAATGCAATACTTGAACCATATGACCAGTAAGCATTCATAATATATATTATAAATTTTGAGTATTTTACACGCCGGGGGGGGGTCTTCATAAATAAGACATATGAATTTCTCTCATTTCATTGTATCAGATCTATTAAATATTTTCAAATACATATTTAACCATGGTAATTTTGTCAGTTTGATGAACAAATACAATCAGTTCCTGTTGAGACTTCCTCTTGAGTTGTTTATCTATATTGAAATTTAGCAAATATTGCATTTCCTATATTTGTACAGTGTTTGTCATATCCATTTCAAAGTTAGCTGTGTAAAATTTGATATAAAAATTATATGGTATTAAAAGGACTTCATTGTGTGCTATTTTATTGTTTAGACCTACTCGCTGATCTTTCTTATATCATTTTTTTTTTTTNGGGGGGGGTCTCCTCTACGGTGAAGCATGACATATGGTTTACTCGGTCAAGAACATATCTTGTATCTTGAATGGCGAATGATTTCAGGCTTTTTCGTCTCCATTCTAACATTCATTTCTCGCTCATTTTCATTATGATTTTATAATACACGTTACTTTGAAAACAATGGAGTTAGCTATATGGGTGTTGTCTGTGTGCTAGTTATGCCATTCTGTTTTCGGAGGAGTGGGTTCAGAGACGATGACACTTTTATGGAAAAGAGTGGATTTCAAATTTGACAAGTGCATAAAAAATGTTGAACTTTGAGTTCATGTCATCGAAAGTGCGAATCTTTATTCAATAGCCTGAGACATGCAATGTTGTTTAAATTGGTTACTTTTATTAATAAGTTGAAAAGACAATATCAAGACTTATATGTCCCCTTTGTAGACAAATGATATTGACGTTAGAGAAAAAAACAAACGCTGAAACAAATACTGCTAAAAAATCGCAAGGGGGAAAAAAACAAAAAGCAAAACAAAACAAAACAAACAAAACAAAACAAAACAAACAAAAAACAAACAAAAAAAAACGAAAAAAAAACGCCGTCCGAGATCCGCTAAAAAGATATGTTGATATGCTAATCTCCGCTTCATACATTTTAGTTTCTACAAATAAATAATTCTTCTTGTTTTATTCTTGTCTTTTTCCCTATGATGCACGGAATTACTCGTTATGGACAGGTCAATAATATTGCAGTGATTAGCAAAAGTGATGCTGAAGGTACTTTATAGTGCATAGAGAATAAATTATTATTATAAAAGGAGCCTTGCTTTTTAAAAGTACTATATCATGCATGTGCCGTTAAAGTATTCAAATGGTCAGTAATTGAAGCAAGTTTTATCCGCTCTAGTTTTAAGTCGAGTAAAAAATTGTTTTCAGTCTTGGCATTTCCGGTACGATTTATTCATTTCAATCTTCATATACTCATTGTACAGGATTTTGCTATGTTGATCTTCTTAGTATCCCAGTAGTTGAAAATATTTTAAATGACAATGGTGATTTCACCGACTTGGCAAGCTACCAGTACAAGAGTGCACTCGACCGGTTAAAAACTTTCTATGTGAATGATGTCAAATATTACATGTGTATAAGGTGATGATGATGATGATTTAATAAGCTTGACAAACACAGGCATTTAGTCGCCGTCTTGGAAATAATCTATAAATAATATTGGAAATTAATAACATAATATCAATTCAGCTAATGGTCCCTTTCGTGTCATTTAGGTTGTGGTTCGTCATGAACGGTTTCTTTCGTCGGGTTACGTCGAGTTTCGTCAGAATGTGAAATATCTCTACTATGACGTGTCAGAGTATTGCTTGATGTCAAGTAAAATTTACTCCGAAGAAACCTATTTCCTGGTTAAAGCGGTAAAGAACAAACGAAACCCCATTGTAAATGCAATACTTTAAACAGTCGCCATAAAGGAGGCAAATTTACTGCAGCAATATCATAACTCACACGTACCAATGTGTCTTTTTAAACATGTGCATGGTATTCAGAATGACTCAGTTTCTTATTAACACTTCCGATATTCAGAACTACTCGGTTTTGTATTTACAGCTCCGATATTCATAATTACTCGGTTTTGTATTTACAGCTCCGATATTCAGAATTACTCGGTTTTGTATTTACAGTTCTGATATTCACAACAGCAGTAAAATACCGAAGGAACAACGAATACGAATACATATATCAAAGTCCAAAGACAAGGTAAAAGCAAAAACACCAGAAGACGGGAGACCAGAGACGCCACACAACCACCAATTACAAACACTACAAATACAACAATAAAAGCGTAAGTACTAACATTGTAAACTCTCAGAAAGAGTTAGTACAGATGCTCTGGAAGGGTTAGCATGCCCTGCTCTGTTTACATCACCCGTCAGGTACACTTGCTAGTGGGTCAATCGGGGATATTTTTTTTTTTGTTTTTTCGTCTTTTTTTCTTTTGTTTTGTTTTGTTTTTTTTTGTTTTTGTTTTTTTGTTGTTGTTTTATTTCTGTTGTATTAAAGACTTGGCTTCATACGAATAAAGGGAACGGTCAGCTAAAAGTTGTTCCAATAGGGATCCCTATTGTTTGTTAAAAAACGCGACCTCGACATTCATAAAAAAAGTTGTCGATCAAAAATTCAAGCATCTTTATGACGTCATTTTCAATGTATTGCTTGTTTGACTTAGTATGGTTCATAACAAAATATGTCTGATCTTTTCCTATTGCCAAATAAGAATAAATGTGTTCTCCGTTTTTGGTACTGAAACATTTATGTATTAGATCGGAAATTACTGCTTAAAGATAATTATGTAGAAGGGTCATATAAATGGTAGAAAAATCAAATATTTGAATGCTATTGCAGTATGCGAGACTGTTTGAAGTACATCTTTGGAGGTTTATTGCTGATTATATGGTGAAATGAATGATATCGGAGGGAGAGGTATCGATCCACTCCCATTTCTAATTCATTATCATTCTTAATGATGCCGACAAGCTGAACAAAACAATCAGTGTTTATTCATTTTATTCTTTTTGAATTAAGTTTGAACAGACTTTAAAAACCTTAAAGGATGTTCGTTGGCCAATTTAAAAATAAATAGGATTTCAAATAAATGTTATTTTTGTAGAATAAAGAAATTATAAGTTGCTGATGTCGTTTTTGAGATATGATTGATTAAAACTTTGACAAGAAACTGAACCCTCTTAATTTACACACCAGACAAGACCTAACATCTTAGTGAAATAGACTATCTATCTATATATCTGTATATCTATTTATCTGTTTATCTATCTATCTATCTATAGAAATACCCAAATGTGACCAGAAAGCATCCTGAAAGCACAGTAACAACATGTATTTTAGCAGGATTCCATGTCTACACTTTAAAATTGAAATAGAATAAACATAAAATGCAACTTCGAGCAATGCGTTGATGGTCAATGTGTGAATCTGACTTGAAATTATTTTGTAATTATTGATGATCTATACACTTTACATGGTTAAACCATACAAACTCTTTTTTTAGTTCTATCAGTTTTTTAATGTATTTGATTTTATGGTCTTCCAAACGTTTAGATTTTATCTGCACTGAAGAGACAATATTGACTGCTTTACCATGTTGTACATTAAACAGTTGAGGAAGAAGTGTTTGTGGCCTGCTGTAATATGCCTCCGGCGACACGATGGATGAGAAAAAAATTCACCTTAAAAGGTACAAATTAATCAACGATAAACAACATCTTAGTTGGGTTAGTGATTAAGTGTTATTGAGTACTAACAATTGATAACTAACGTTCTGAAAATTCGGTCTTTTTTTAACCCTTTTTTTTTTTTTCTTTTTTTTTTTTTTGAGGCATGCCTTTATTTCGTACACCTGATCACACTGGTACTTCCATTCGAATTAATTTCTTTATAGATTTGTAATTCAAAATGAAAGGATGTGGGTTAAATACACATTAGACAAACTTTCTACAAATACATACATTGATAGAGCATGTAAACAAATAAAAGCTCCGAGAGAGCTGAATCTCGAAGCCCTGAAAATCTACACGTGGCAAAAAAAGAACTGCTGCATACGTTATTCAATAATCGGATTGTGTGCACGTAATTTTGCATTACATTTTGTTATATGTAAATGTCGTAGAAGAGCTGTTTTATATGTGCTGGAAAATATTGTTTGAATTTATAGAAAGGGATATTTTAATTTGATTAATACCCCGCGAAATTTAACAACTACACAGTATGTCCATGATATTAATGTTTTTATAAATATTTTCTCTTCTTATCACGCATTTTTAAATTTTCGTAAAGACGATAAAACTAATACTTCAAATCAAATTTATTTTCTTTACCTATAAATTTGTAAAATACTAATGGAAAAAAAAAATTCACAGAGCTTCTACAGATAATTATATTTTTCAGTGTGAATTATCAATAGGCATGAGACAGTTTATCTATGGTCATTGGTGGTGTGATCAAAATAGAAGATGAGTCAAAAGTTCAATTCTCGTTTCTTCCTGGACAAAGAAATTATATTGATGCCATGGATACCATTACGAACAAAATGTATAAAGAACTCACATCGTTACTTTCTGTATTCCCACACCTTTTGTGTTATGAAAATAAAATTCTATAGGTATTCGGTATTGCAGTTGAAAGATTTTCATTATTAATATATCGCGAATAGTCCCGGCTACTCAGGACATAAAATGTTGAAATGTCTGTATGCTGAAACTAAATTCCCAGTAACATCGGTATTTTGTTATTTCCAGTTAAATTTCTCTATGAAAGATTACCAAGTGAAGTTTTAGGTGGTGCATATAAAGAATACCGAAGATACTGTGAATTTATGTTCTGCATAGGCGCATTTCAACAACTTATGTCTCTTCAGTGCAGATCAAATCAAAACATTTGGAAATCTATAAACCGAAATGTGTGTAACAGTTGATAGAGAGCAAATTACAAATAGGAAAAAGGAAAAGCCAAAATCAGCTAAGGACAGAGCTATGTAAGAGGGAGAAAGAAGATGCTCTTTAAGTTTTAACAAAATTTTCTTAAATTTAAATAGTGCAAGAAAATTTTGTATTCATTACTTCCGGTACGAATAATAAAATTACCATTCAAAATAATATAACATGTCAGAGTAACTTGATGTCAAGTGAAAGATACTTTGAAGAAACTGTAGTTTCTGGATACAAGAGTAAGAAACAAACGAAACTCCTTTGTAAATGCAAATGTAGAACAGCTGCAAAAACTGAGGAATATTTACTAGAGAAATATTTTAGCTCACACGTAACAATTTAAACATACACATGGTATTCAGAACTGTTCCGTTTCGTATTTACACTTCCGATATTCAGAATTACTCAGTTTCCTTTTTACATTTTCGTACAGTTCAAAATTTACGGATCTTGCACATAGGTAAGGGTTCATCCTCACTAAATCAAATAAAGCTTATTGCTAATTAAATGGTGAATTGAATGATATCAGAGAGAGAAGTGTCGATCCACTCCCACTTCCAATTCATTGTCATTATTAATGATGTCGACAAGCTGAATAAAACGACCAGTGTTTATTTATTTTATTCTTTTTGAATTAAGTTTGAACAGACTTTAAAACCCTTTAAGAATGTTCGCTGGTCAATTTAAAAATGAATAGGATTTCAAATAAATGTTATTTTTGTAGAATAAAGAAATGATAAGTTCCTGATGTCGCTTTTGAGATATGATTGATTAAAACTGAACCTCCTTAATTTTTATACCTGAAAAGATCTTAGAGAAATAACCTATCTGTCCATCCTTCTATCTATCTATCTAGCTATCTATTTATCTATAGAAATGCCCAAATGTGACCAGCAAGCATCAAATAGAATAAACATCAGACGCAACTTCAAGAAGTGCGTTGATGGTCAAGATGCGAATATGACTTGAAATTTTTTTGTAATTATTCATAAATTATACACGTTACATGGTTAAGCCATTCAATTTCTTTTTGAATTTTAATACATGTTTGATTTTCCTTTTCCCCGTTTTCCTAAATGGATAAAATTTCATAATTTCCAATTGTGAGAACAATTCAAATCTACTATGATGTTATCTGGTAACGATGTTTTTTTTTCTTTTTGTTTTTGTTTTTTTTTTGTTTTGTTTTGTTTTTTGTTTTTTTGTTTTGTTTTTTTTTTTTTGCATTGTTTTGTTGTTTTTTTTTGTGTTGTTTTGTTTTGTTTTGTTATTTTATTTTATTTATTTTTTTTGCAATAATGACTCTTTCTTTAATATGCCTACGCCGACACGATAGGTGAGAAAAAAAATCACCTTAGAAGGTCGAAATTAACCAGTGATAAACCACATCTCAGTTAGTGTTATTGAGTATAGTTGAGTACTAACAATTGAGTACTAACGTTTTGAAAAGTGAGAACCGAACCGTCAATCAAAAGAACGAACAATCCATGGACAATGGCAACATCGGGCACACTAAGAAACAAGGACACCACTTAAGTACGGGACAAAAAAGAAAAATGAAGACACACATACAGATGAACAACACGGACCCGATAAAAACCATGGGTGAGATCAGGTGTACCGGTAGAGTAAGCATCTCCTGCTTCTTATAAGACACCCGCCGTGTTGAACATGTCAAATTCGATAGAGGAAAAACAAACTTAAATTTGGTCTTTTTTAATTATTAAGACAAAATAGTAGTAAACGCCTACAATGGCACTGGTGTTTCCATTCGGATTTAATTTCTTAATAGATATGAAATTAAAAATGAAAGGATATGGGTTTAATTAAGAAATAATTCATGGCAGGTATATGCTTATTGGAAATTTAACCATGGGCTGGGCCTTTATATTCGAATTTAACCCTGAGCGTTAGCGAGGGGTTAAATTAAAGAATATAAAGACCCAGCCCATGGTTAAATTACAATAACCATACACCTGCCATGAATTATTTCGATTCTAATATGACATAAAAAAGAATTTTCCATTCTGAAGCGACCTAAGAGAAGGCGGATTTCCCGTTTCCATTGCTGTCTGTATCTTTGACGTCACAATACACAATCTGGCTTTTTCAAACAGATGCAAGTTGAAAATCCAAATCGAAAGCAAAACAATACACATTTACGTGTCTTAATGGCATGGGTAAGTTAAAAAATATGAATAACATTTATTTCCTTAACAAACTATGACAAACAAAATTAAAAACATGGTTGTTTTGCTTCTCTTTTACTCTTTTTTCGATACCATTTGCGCATGTGCGAAGTATATGGTTATTGAGTATTATACTGGTCGACGATTAACTAGAGCCAGGTTAGAATACACATTACACAAAATTTCTACAAATACGTACATTGTTAGTACATGTAAAACATAAATGGAGAAGTACATTATTTCATTTGCATCTAGGTCAATTATCAACAGGTATCAGAGAGTTTATCTGGGTTCATTGCTTTTGTGGTTAAAATAGAAGATTCATGGCAAAAGTTCAGTTCTCTTTTGTTCTCTTGTCGAAGAATTTATATTGTTGCCCTGGATACCGTAAAGGACAAATTATATTATGAATACATACTGTTTTTTCTCCATTTCCATATTCTTTATTTTGTATAGATTTTCAGTCTTCTAAATATATATTCAATTAATGAAATGTTTATTGCAATTCTAAGATTGTAATGAGCAATGTCTCGTCGATAGTTAATTTCTTCATTTTTGTACCAATTTCATCATTATACAAAAATGTAGATCATTCTGCACCTTCATGTGGAGTAATTGAAAGATCTTTATATTCTAAATTTGGTATTTGCTTTAGACAAAATCTAGTATATATCTCTATGTGTCATGGTATACCATTAGGCCATTATAAAAAAAGTTCCAAGATTCATTTTTCTCAAAGTTTAGGGCGGGCGGGCAAATATCAATATATATTTTATCAAATTTTCAGGAAAGAAGTTTACCCACAGTGGCAAAAAATCAAAATATTTTTTCTACGTGGGTGCAAAAAAGGGGGACGGGCATAATTATTTGCATATGTATCTCATTAAACAATCTGGTACAATTGCATTTTTCATAATTTACTGTATTTGTAAAGGATACATCTAACCTTTTATTTATGTAATTTTGTGCTTGTCCCTTCGGTACTCTACTGCAGTTGTTTTTTTTTAATGATTACAATATTTAATTTGACGACAATCAAAATTTTGAAGCTTTAAAGTTTTATCAGTATGTGTTTCACAGTAGTCTTTGTATTGTAATATGCAACTGTTGTAGGAGAGCTGTTTTATATGTGCTGGAAGATACTGTTTGATTTTAAACTGGGAAGAAAACGTAAATCGAATGATATCGTCTAAAGTATCCCTTTTGCTTTTGTATTCGTTGTGGTTAGTCATAACAGTATCCATTAAGTATACAAATTGTTAATTAGACTCATTCCCTCCTTATAAATTGTGGTTTCTGAAAAGGTAAATGAAAAAATATATATATTAACGTGTTTTGAATTTCAAGGCCGAAAATGCCGTCATTGTATTTGTCGTTATTGTTTAGAATGGCTCCGCCTACATGCTCTACATGTCTTTCTATAACAATGTCTCTTTTACCAAAAGGCGTTTTTTTTTAATTATCTTACATGTAGTAATAAAACACCTATCCATAGGAGCACTTTCGATTGTTTGAATTAACAAATGAACTATGTAGTACGGTGATTTCAACAGTTTCTCTAAGAACAGAACAGATGGTAAAAATGTGAAAAATGGTCAATGTTATATACCTTGTAGGACTGCTTGTGGCCACTGTAGTGACTGGTTTTCGTTGCTGTGCTATATACGTATCTTATGAAGCTAACAATTTCAAAAAGGTCCGATTTTTACGCTTGACTTTGTTTTTAAGTCTAAGTGACTGTGCTATTGGAATTGGATTTATGTATGGAATTCTTGTAAATCAGCTGGGTAATGGTGGAGAAGCAAGCAAGTTCCAATGCATGATAATCAGAGATATTGTTTGTTTCACAATTCTGTCCTCACTGTCACACACATATTGTTGATTTGTTTTGAGCGTTTAAATTACAAAAAACAGGAAAACAGCAAACACCTACAATGGCCAGGAACTACAATCACATGCCACAATTTACAAGCAAACTGCACCAGAAAAACAATAATGAAAACAAGAGACAAACATAAATAACGATAGGAACTCGGGATAGCCGGACTTGGTACCGGCACCAGCAAAAGCAAGTGGTAGGGTTAAACCGGTTTATGGGTACCCAAACCTCCCCTTTCTCTATCCCGTTTCCCTATAGTATCATAAACACGCGAATAAAACCCAATACAGGTAGACTACTAACTCAATGACCACTATCTTGGAACAGAAAAAGCATAAGGCAAAACGTAATTTTGAAAGAAGGGTCAAAGAGTACTCGCCGCTAAACTGCCGGCTAGCTCAAGGAATCTAGTCTGCTGGTAAAACACTGTCGCACTACGGAAGAAAAATCAAACTCAAAACTTCCCGAAGGGTTTGGTAAAGAGTCTTCATGTATTTCAGCAGACATCGGCAGTATCAGTGAGAGGCCAGTATATATGTAAAGTCTTCAGGTCACTGGAATCCAAAGCCAATTTAACGGATTTGTTCAGAATATCTCGTCGATATCCACTATTACGTAAAGAATGTAAGTTACGTCCCAGTTTTTCTGGATCATTAATCAGTTTTTGACATTTTTTAACAACATTTCCATAAAATCGAGGATGAGAAATGCCCTTTGTTATTAGCTGTTTCCGAGTCATGTCATATCTAGATATCAAATGTTCATATCCTCTGTAAAACTTCTTAAAAGTATTTAATACTTTATGAAATCTGTAACCTTGTTGTAAAAGTTTGGATGTGAGAGTAAGGTTACGCTCATTAAAATCATCAAGGGTGGAACAAATGCGAGCGAATCGTACAAGTTGGGATATATACACCCCGTAGGATGGAGCTAGGGGAACGTCGCCGTCAAGAAAGGGGAAATTAGTAATTGTAAAATCAAAATCATCCCTTTTATCATAAACTTTAGTTTTTATTTTACCAGAGTCAATGGTGATACTTAGATTCAGAACCACAAGGCGGAAAATTCTTAACATATTAACAGGAAATATTTCAGTTGGTTTTTGTTTTATCGTACCCAATTGTTATGCTTTATTGAGATTTGGAGTAAATGTGTGGAGATTCGGAATTGTTACGTGTGATCACAAATATACAACTAAGCTAAATTTTCTCATCACCTATGAACTGCCGGTAATATTACTTATTACTTCGATAGCAATTATTTACGGAATCGTTGCTAAACGTATGATAAAACAGCAGAGAATGACTCGGACTCATAAGGCAGCTTAACAGAAATTCAAATTGAACAAAAGAAAAGCCAGTGAGTTACGAATGCGAAAGAATATCTGCACCCTTTGAATGATAATAGTTATTGCTGTTAACTCGGCTTTTTCCAAGGCTCTTTTGTACTTATATGTTAATATTGCGGACAATTATGACACCGTAGAACCTTATTTGTAATTTTCAACAATGCTCATGCTGGTTGCGCCACTTCTTGATCCTGTCATATATTTGTTTAGAATTAAGAACTACCGTGAACAGTTGATATGTAAATGTTGTCTCAGATCAAATGGAATCACAGATTGAAAGGACATTGAGAGAATTGTCATGAAATCAAAATGTTGATATTTGAGAACATGTATTTGTGATTAAAGTATTGAAGTAAATATTCAAAAATGCTATGAATTATTTCATTTATTCAGTTTCATTTATTTGCCTGCTTTTCCAATTAAAGGTGAAAATACTTGTAGTATAATTGTAGTATAAAATGAGATTTCATTGGTGGACCCAGGTGGTGTTCGGGAAGGGGTAAACTTTATCTGTTTTTTTTTTTAATCTTTATTATTTATTATTATTTTTTTCATTATAATTTTTCCTTTTTTTGTAATGTCAGAAAAATGGCCTCTGACTTTTTAATGGAATCCAAGGGCAAATTTCTTTTTCTGCAATCTTTTGGCTGAATCCAGGAATGGATATTTACCAAGCCATCGGTGACATTAACATACATTGGTCGTATTTACATAAGGTGGCTGTTTTGTTTCGATTGTATTTGAACGGGAAAGCCCAGGAAAACTTTAAGCATTTTAATTGGAGTAGTCTGTTTACGTCTTACTTTGTTGTATCAAATCCAACTGACGCAACTACTATTCTGTCAAAGGAGGAGATATTACAGAACTATCAATCTGTTTCGCTTTCCTTTGGGATTTCCAACAAGGATGAAGACACAGATCTCCTCTCTTTATCCTAGGTACCAAAATTACATAATACCCATGCAAAGGACGAGACATCGCTTGATTGCCAAACGTTCTACGAAACATATATCTAAGTTACTTACCTCCATCTTGACAGCTATTTAAGAGGGCCTTCAAAAATACTGTGAAACTTGCTTTTCAAGAAGCGGTATAAATGAAATGTGGATTTTGAAAACCTCCAAAGATCTACTAGACATTAAAACTCTAGATCGTTATCACCCTGTAACAGCATTAAAACTGTCTACTTCTCAACACTTTATACTTCTATTCCTCATGAACAACTAAAATCTCGGCTGGGAGGTTAATTCATAGACGTTTCTCCCGTGAAAACGGTGAACAAAGATAAAAGTACATTGTTGTAGATAGAGGCAAAAGTCTTAAAATGTTAGAGTTTCTGATCGAAAATATATTTGTCCAATTTGGGGGACTTGTTTTTCAAAAGACTATCGGAATTGCAATGGGCACAAACTGTTTCTCCAATTTTTTTTTTTTTTTTTTTTTTTTTTTTTTTTAAGAATTTCATAAGTTTATTCAACAACTTGTTAACAGATGTCCTTGGTGGTACAACAATCCCACCAAGGCTCTTCCCTAAATTATTAGTCACATAACCAAACCAGGGGATTTGGTATGTGAAAAAGACATGTTAATTACATTTACTATATTTTTGTTAGTGTGATGATGCAAATCGTAACAACAAAAACTTCTAATTGTACGATACAACATCTCATATTAATTCACAGAATTTGAGTTTTACTTTATATATTTTGATAAATCAAGATAAGGATAAGAGCTGTCGTCCCCCACAGTCCAAGGACACCGAGACAACAGCTCATTTGGCACTGGATTCAAGTTGTCCGGATGTCCTTGGTCCTTAAGGGACGCCTCGCTCCCCTCTCTATTCGCTTTAATTTAAAATTAATATTTTTCGTAAATCCCTAATAAACGGGTCATCCAATATTTTTTTATCGGGACATGTATATAATTGTTCTTTCAAGTCTTTCTGAAATAAATCGAAAACATTGATATTCTTTGTTTTAAGGTATGAAACATAATAACATTTATAAATTTCAAATAATACAACCGTTAAAAGGAGATTTAGTCCATCATATTTTCTACAATGAATTTTATAGCCAAATACCAGGGAATTCATATCTATTACATGTAATCCTATCTTGCATTTACATAGAATGTCTTTGATTTTTTTCCAGAATAATTTATAATAGGTGCAAGTAATAAAAAGAGTGTTCATAGTCTTCTGTTACATTACATATATTGCATTCATTATTGTCNTGCAAGAAATAACAAGAGTTGTCAGAAGACAACATAGCTCGCCGGGGATTAGTGTGACCTCGATGCACAATAAATTTGAAAGGTTCCATCAGAAAATTCTTATCACAAGAAGTCGCATACCAAATATAAACACCCTACCACTAAACAACTTAATTCTAGAAGCAAGATCAAAGTTTTTAAAAAAAATGCCCTCAGGGCAAGGTCAGGGACAAAATGTCTACAAATATGGTACCATCATAAAGCTCTCATCATAAGGAAGTTACATACCAAATATAAACACCCTACCACTAAAAGTCTACCTTCTAGAGGCAGGGTTAAAGTTTTTCAAAAATTCCCCTCGAAGCAAGGCCAAGGTTTAAATGTCTACAAATATGGTACCACTAGAAAGCTCTCATCATAAGGAAGTTACATACCAAATATAAACACCCTACCACTAAAAGCCTACCTTCTAGAGGCAAGGTTAAAGTTTTTCAAAAATTCCCCTCAGGGCAAGGTCAAGGTCAAAATGTCTACAAATATGGTACCACTAGAAAACTCTCATCATAAGGAAGTTACATACCAAATATAAACATCCTGCCACTAAAAGGCTACCTTCTAGAGGCAAGGTTAAAGTTTTTCAGAAATTCCCCTCAGGGCAAGGTCAAGGTCAAAATGTCTACAAATATTGTACCACTAGAAAGCTCTCATTACAAGGAAGCCACATACCAAATATCAACATCCTAGCTCTTCAGGTCTCAATTCCACAAGCCAGGTTAAAGTTTTGCTGACGCCGACGACGCCGACGACGCCGACGACGACGCCGGGGGTATGACAATAGCTCTCCGGACATTCGTCCCGGCGAGCTAAAAAAGTGTTTATAGTCTTCTGTTACATTACATATATTGCATTCATTATTGTCAGTGACTTTCCATTTTTCTAAAAGGTATTTACAGGGTAAAATAAAATGTAGAAGTTTCCATCGAAAGAGTTTAAGTTTGTTTGTCCACAAGACAGTAAATATAAAATGCAAAATATACTTTAATTTTAAAGACAAATCTTCGATTTGTAACTGAGATTGCCATTTTGTAAATCTAATGGTTTCTCATATACTTTTAACCTCAATATATTGTAAATTCCTTTTGAAGAAATCTTCTCCAAATCAAATTTTTGTTTCTTGATATCTTCCAAATATACTTTTGTATTTGTTTGCACTATGGTTTTGAAAGATTCCTCTTGTTTTAAAACAGAATTCCATTTCGCTGGGATTGCTTTAATCAGTTTTGAATATTCCGAAAACCAGTTTGATAAAGTTGAAAGTTTATTCATTATATAAACCTGGGAAATTCTACCTTGATTATCGATTAGATCATTAACAAATACTATATTGTCTTTGATCCAATTTGGATATATCAAGGATTTCCCTCCAAACTTAATGAATTTATTCCCCCAAATTATTTGTTGCCTGATATCTTTCATTTTTGTTGGTTCTGATTTGTCATATTGGTTTGCTTTTATCCATGCTTTAACGATTTGTAAATAAAAATCTGGTAGTTCATCCTTAATTCCTTTAATAAGATTTAAATTATCAAAATTCTTATTAAAAATTATGAAATTAGACCCAAATTTATTGAAGTAGTATTTTGGTATTATTTTCCAATTTGCATTACAGTCATTCGTGTGAATTAATTTTTTAACCCAGCCGATTCTAATTGCATCAATATAATTATCAATATCAATCATTTTCAAACCCCCCTTTTCATAATCCAAACAAAGTGTATTCCGTTTAACCTTTTCCTGTTTTTTGTTCCAAATGAATTTATAAATAAGTGTTTTAAACTTTGATAGATAGGTACTGTCCAGGTCGGTAACTGATTCTCCAGTCTTATAAGGCTGAATACATAAAAGGGCTTCTTCAAAAAGAGGTAAAAGCTCGCCCAATCCTGCAATTTTAGCTTCCGTTATATAGGTGATCAATCCTTGGTTTGGTGATTTTTCTTCACCTGATCTATCTGAAAGAGCTCGAAATTAAGGATACTACAGACATTTCCACACCGGCCTCATTTATCTTTAAATTCACAACACAGGTAGACTTCAAACTAAGCTGTTCGACAAACGCAATGACTTCACTTTTCCAATAGTCAATTTCCCTTTTCTTTGAAGCAACATCCCAACAGCGCCAGCATAAGGAGTTTACATTTCCCAGCTCATTCGCTATTCTAGAGCCTGTGGTCGATACAGTTACTTCCTTGAGCCTGGTTGCTCACAAATAGGCTTCTTAAACAAGGACTTGTAACCCAAAACTTGAAGTCATCCCTTCATAAGTTTTACGGTCGACATCACAATCTTGTGGACCGGTATGGGATATCTGTTTCCTAGATGACAACAGATCTTTCCCTTTAAAAGCTTAATTGTTGTTTCCGCTGCCGGATTTGACCTTACTACCGGATTTGACATGTTCAACACGGTGGTGGTGTTATGAGAAGAAGAAGATGCTTACTCTCTCTACCGGTGCACCTAATCTTACCAGTGGTTTTCTTATCGGGTCCGTGTTATTCATCTTTGTGTGTATGTGTGTGTGTTCATTTTTCTTTTCTGTACCTTACTCATGTTGTGTGTCTGTTTCTTTGGGTTTTGTTTTTCGATGTTGCCATTGTCCTTGAATTATTCGTTTTAATAGACAGCTTCAGTAAAGCTTCCCAAAATTTGTTTATGGTTTTAGGTAGCTTGTTACTCCTTTTCGGGATATTGTTGGCTTGTCAAGGAATACGGGACTTACGAGATAGGAACTCTCATGTAATTGAAGGCGGAAACGATCACCTAAATTACCAGTAAGATGGGTAACTGGATTCCTGATCTATTGAAATAAATATGTATCACCATTTAAAATAAACTTTTTTGAACTTATTGTAGTGTACTTATAATTTGTCCTTCATGGCAATTATTTAACTAAATTTTAATTGACGAAAAACAAGTAACCTGAAGCGCTACAAACTGATTTAATATAAATCACTTTTAGCTCAACAGTGTCCACTGATAAGCGATCCCCTCTCAATGTATTGATATGATGGTTTTTTTTTTCGTATACTAATAGATTTGTTACCGGAGTGAACACGACTCAAAAATCACGTATTAGTTACGATGTATAGAATCAGCTTTAACTGAAAGTGTATTTGCTTTTACATTGACATAAAAAAACCGCAATATAACTAGATTATCGACAGATTCAGTATTCGAAGAAAGAGGGTTCAAAAGGTGTTTTTTAATGTCTCTGTTATTTCTTTTTTTCTTTGCCTGAATTCTGCCTCAAATTCGTTGTTTTCAAAAAGGGGGATGTCGACACGAGAGGATCATCCTCCTGATCAACAAATGGAGAGTAAAAGTAATTGATAATCATCATAATAGTTTCATCTTTTGAACAGCTGCTGAGAAAGGTGTTTTTCATCATTGACAGTATTTGTTGAAAATTTTTTAACACTTTTCTCAGCAGCTTCAAATCACAGTCACATGAAATTTTGTATATGACTTAGTATGGGGTTCCATATTGCGCTTTTCGAATTCAGTGGTCTGTCTGACATCTACTTCCTATTTTCCGACTTGGAATATTTTTAATTTTTCTTTTTTGTCCCGTATTCAAGTGGTGTCCTTGTTTCTTAGTGTTTCCGATGTTGCCTTTGTCCATGGATCGTTCGTTCCTTTGACTGACGGTTCGGTTCTCACTTACTTTTTAACAAATACCTTCAATGATTTTAAATCACAGCCACTTGAAATTTTGTATTTGTGACTTTAGTATGGGGTCCCTTCCATGGAAGACTCGAAATTTATTTTTTCCCATTTTTGAAAAGTTTTTTGAACTGAAAAGCCAGCACAGAAAATACCCTTCATGAGTGTTAAAATATAGACCAATGCTAGCTTTTTAATGTTTACAAAAAATATCAGTGGGCAAATACCTTGCGAAATATATATACAGCCTTAAAGTTGGTTACCATGACAATATGATAAAAAAAAATTACGTTTTTGTATAAAAGCATTTAACTATGACAATTATATAAATATGATCAAATCTGAAACAACTATTCAGCTTATATGCTAAATAAAGTCCTTTTGACCTGCTAAGACCTTGAAATGATTCCAAGGTCAAATGTTATGTTTTCAAGATACAAAAAATACCGAAGTGGAATATAGCAATAAATTTCGTTATGCTGTACACGTGTTTCAAGGAGTAACCTCTCATCAGCAGCATTAAAATCAAATGACATGGAAAGCCATTATCCCCAAGTAGTCAAAACAGAAGTACTCATTTCCAAACATATCGAAATAGGAAGCCAAATCCAGTACCAAGGACATCTACCGAGTGCCTCACTATCTTTAAACTCAACTGAAAAGTGAAGCAGATTTCAAAAACAATGACAAAACATTAATCAAAGGAGTAGGTGTGGTAGGGGCCTTATTTGGCCTCAAAAAATAAGTATGCTTAAATTCACCTTGACTTGGATGCACATGACCTTCAGGTCATTTCAATGTCATAATCTGCTGAACTGATCCTTCTACAGATATATTATGTTCATTGCTTTTTTTCATAGTCCACGACGACAAGATGAATCATAAAACAATATCCAACTAATAAAGGTCGATATGTCACATTTTAGTCGGGTTAGCGATTGAGTACTATTGAGTAACAATTGAATACTATTGAGTAACAATTGAGTACTATTGAGTAACAATTGAGTACTATTTAGTAACAATTGAGTACTATTGAGTAACAATCGAGTACTAACGATTTGAAATTCGATCTTTCTTTTTAACTCGTTTCTAAATTTTGAAGCAGTGCCTAAAGTTCATACAGATGATTTAACTGGTACTTCCATTCGGATTTAATTTCTTTATAAATATGTGATTGACAATAAAACGGAAAGTAAATATAAATAAGACACAATTTATACAAGTACATGTTAAACTATAATGGAAAGGCATATTGCATTTGCTTCTATAGCTTATTATTTTTAGCGTCAATCATCAGTAGTCAGTACTTCGGTGCTGACCCGAAAGCCGACAATTTTTGGAACCTTACAATATCATATTTTTTCAATTTTGTTGAAAACTAAGGAATATTAGTAGGGTGCCCAATGTCCAAAAAGACGCTTAGTTTGCGAGTTTGGGTTAACGGAATAACACACGACTAATTTTTATTTTATAGGCTGGAATAGTTATTAGATTTTATATTTTTCATTGTCGTAGAAAGTTTCCGTGGTCACGATTTCTGTAATTTCTCATTTTTAAGGGGTACCCTATAGCAGATTCTTAGATATGGTATCTTTAAATCTATAGAATTTAGTAAGAGTCTCTGATATCCTGGTGAAAAGCTCTTTTTGTGAAAGTCCAGACCTAAAATTTTGTTTTACTAACTAGAATGTAACTTATTATTCGTTGATTTCTATAATTTGTCGGTGTAAATATTGGAATGAAAAGGGTCATGAATTTAAGATATTCTTTATAAAAATACGAAATTACTAACACGAATTTTCAAAATATTTTAATTTAAACGTAAACACGACTATCATCTGTACATATGTGCCAAAAGTCATGGGTGTCATGTCTGCCATAACAGAGAAATGAACATATTAAAGCATTAAATTTGCGTAAAAATCTCAAAATTTTATGTGAATCTGGCATTTTTATAGCTTGATAAATCTGGAAACGTACGAAGTGCGACAACTCTAATCTATATGAAGGTACAATAACATGGTAGACCAAGTCTCGCCAAATTATTTGGATCTGTTGGAGATTTTTAAATTGGTAGAATTTCGAATTTTCATGTATATGTTGACGTTTTTACATTTAAATTGAGATTTTGCTATCCATGTAGATGATATAACAGGGTTTTGGTCAATTTTTATTGGTTTTATTGGGTTTTATGGTAGTGCGTATTTTTCATGGAAATTTACTACAGTAATACCAAAAACAAAAATGTGATTTATTTTGTCCAGGTTTTATTCAATTTTGAATTGATAAGGCTTAAAAATTAAATTCAAGGTTTCCTTTAAACAATGATTCAACAAAAACTTGGAAAATACCATCAATAATAATTAAAAGCGTCCTTTATATATTTCAGGCCGATAAGTGATTAGTTTTTAACAAAAGAAATGGAACTCTTCATTAAACGAAACAAAAAAGGTCTACTCAGATTGTTTTCCGTAGTTACAAATTCCAAAAAGTTGTTTCTAACAGGATAATTGAATGATTTTTTTAAATCATGAATTTCATTAAGGTATAGAAATAATGTAAATGATCGCCGTTTGATTGTTAAGTTTGTAATTAGTGCGTAAATTGCGGTTTAAGTGGACTGAATTGGGTGACTATAATTCTGGATGAATGAAATATACATCTTTGGATTTTCTCCAAAATTGGCATACTGATTAATACAGAATCGATGAATACGTGTGCAAATTTTCATTTCCGCCCTTCCACGCAATTACCCAGAATAAAACCCCAAAGTTAGTGTATTCTGCTACATACTGGCTCTATTTTTAGAAATGAAATCGAATTTACCTACATACGTCACGATTACAACTTACGAGTCAGGGGCCCATTCAGTTAATCGTAATTTGATTTTTATCTATAGTTTGTTTTAATGTATTAAATGGAAAAGTAAACATTCTACTACGGTTCCAAATAAATATTTAGATACAGAAATCTACAAACATTCCCGTTAATTTCGTATAATTTTACCATAATGGGGTACATTGATCCCTGTGAGTGCCTCGGCAGTGTTTATAAATAACATTTACCGCCAAATAATGAACGCAATGGAAAATACCACCCTCACTTATTCCTTGGTTACGGGATATCATTTTGGATCTTGAAAATATACATCTTTGAAATCAATTATTTCATATTTCCCCTTCAAGATTAATCCTTTGGCTATCTTTTAATACAGAAATTGTGTCCGCCCCCGGTGATTTTCTGCCTTTAAATAATATTTTATTGTCGCCAGGTTAATTTTTGTGTGGTTGCAGTGAAGACATTTGACATCAACTATAAACAATTTAACGTGCAATAGCAGACCAACTGTTAACTTTTATTTTGTAAATGTTTTTGTTTTACTAATGCATCGTTCCTTTGTGATTTATATACCCGAACAAGCTTAATATCTAGCCGTTACTATGGACCATCAACAGACGGCGTGTTCCTAAAATATGGCTGATGAAGTAGACGCCCACCTCATTAGCATGTTTAGAAGGGAGATAATTTCACACAATGACTTTTCGGACTGTATTTCAGGTGCAAATATTTAAAATTTCACATCTCAAAAACAAATGGCAACCGTGAAACTTATTTAATGAAGATAAATGACAAATCATTATAAAAAATAAAACAATGAACTGTCTGGAAAAAATTAATATTATTTTTTTGAAAATTTCGTGAGGGGTTTGTTGGTAAAATGAAGCAAACTTTTAGTTCCGTGAGATTTTTCTTGATTTTAGGAAATGACATTTAACCCAATTTTTATTAAAATGTGACCAAATTTGATCTCTACGACATTGTCATTTCGATGCGCTATGGTCTTCTCTTTCCATGTGTGCGATTCCGTTAACCCAAATTCGAAAAAATCGTCGCTTGGGCACCCTACTATATCTCCCTCATGCAAAGACCATAAAATCAAATATGTAAAAAAACTGATAGAGAACAAATACCGAATATGATCTAAATGTAAAGCCAAAATCAGCTGAGGACAGAGCTTTGCATGAGGGAGATACTCCTTAGTTTTCAACAAAATTTACAAAAATTTAGATATTGCAAGGTTCAAAATAAAATCGGCTCTCGGATCAGCACCGAAGTACTGACTACTGGGCTGGTGAATACCCTCGGGGACTTACAGTCCACCAGCAGAGGCATCGACCCAGTGGTAACATATAACTTAATACCGAAGTTACTGAGAATTTATTTTCTGCATATGCGCATCAAATGTGAAACAACTATTCAGCTTATCTACTAAAAAAGTCCTTTTGACTTGCTATGACCTGGAAATAATTCCAAGGTCAAATGTTATGTTGTCAAGGTCATCTGAAAAATGAAGCAGATTTCATAAGCAATGACAAAATATTAATCAAATTTTAAAAAGACCTTGACTTGGATGCACATGACCTTCAGGTCATTATAAGGTCATAATCTGTTGAACTGATCCATATACAGATAAAATAGGCTTACTGCTTTTTTCAAAGTGCTGACAAGTAGCATATTAAGGGTTATAGAATTTGAAACAAAACCATCTTTTTTTTTGTCAATGCTACAAATTTTGACATTGATTATCCATTTCCCTATGTATTTGCCCATTGATATTCTTATATACACTGAACAATGAAGCATCGGTGTATGTCAAAATACCTATGCTAAGTATGCGTTATAATGGCTATTTTTTTTTATTTTTGGAATAATGATTGTCTTACAACACTATACATAGAACAGTCAAGAAAGAAGTGTTTGTGGACTTCTATAATGTGTCCACAACGACACGATGAATCATAAAACAATATTCAAACAATAAAAGTCGATGTATCATATCTTTGTTGGGTTAGCAATTGAGTACTATTGAGTAACAGCTGAAAGCTAACGATTTGAAATTCGGTCTTTCTTTTTAACTCGTTTCTAAATTTTGAAGCAATGACTAAAGTTCGTACAAATGATCAAACTGGTACTTCTATTCGGATTTAAATTCTTTATAAATATGTGATTGACAATAAAACGGAAAGTAAATAAAAAAAGAAAAAATTTCTACAAATACATTTAAAACCATTATGGAAAAGCATATTTCATTTGCTTCTATAGCTTATTATTTTTAGCGTCAATCACCAACAGGTCATAGACAGTTTATCTGTGGTCATTGGTTTTGTGATTAAAATAGAAAATTAATAGCAAAAATTTTAGTTTTCTTTTGTTCTCTCGTCGAAGAAGTTATATTGTTGCCATGGTTACAACAATGGACAAAATGTATTATGAACACATACCGTTATTTTCTCTACTTCCATATTCCTTCTTTTGTTTAACTTAACAGTCCTCTTTATAGATATTGAATTAATGAAATGGATTTATTTTAGTTCATTGATTTTACTGAATAATTTCTCGTCAATAGCTATGGCTACTTAACATTTTTAAACATTTAAATTTCCCTTTTCTTGGACAATGTTCTTCATTATGCAAAATCGTAGTTAAATCTGTAAATTTGTGTGGAGTAATTAAAAAATCTTTAAATTATAGATTTAGTATTTTGTTCACGTAAAACTAGTAATTTTTATTTATCTTACATCTTGAAATTAAGTGACAAGTCTGATGTTCAGCGTTTGTAGCCCAATAAAGAGTCTGGTACAAGTAAAATTGAATAATGTACTAAATTTGTAAAAAAAGATGTAATCTTTAAATATTTGGGGAATAAAAAAAATTACCGAACAGAATTTCAGGAGCCAAGAGGCAAAAAGCAGGTGGCTACCCACCCGAAAATTGTCGACAGCAATTGTCGTGAATTGGTACAAGCATTCAAAAAACACAACTGTAAAAAAATCAAAATTTTGGAGATTTGAAATTTTATCAAAGTTTTTCGCCAAACACCGCTATAGTAATCTATGTATGGTAATGTTGACTTAGCGTAGAAATGCTTCTTAATATGTCCTTTGGGATACTCTTTGATTTCATACAAATGGCAATATTTTAGATTATTCGTTTTACGTGTTCTTGCTACATTAAATTTTAAAACTGTATGTTTCATCTATTATGTAATTATATATATCGTCAAGATTGCAATTTACAACATCGATTTTTCAAAGTTTTGAGACTCAAGCATTCAAAGCCAATACTTGCATATAAGTTGTCCACTGTAAATCTAATGAATTACTCTAAGTCATGCGGACACATCGACCTGCCCTGTACGACAATGAGTAATTCTGAATATCAGAAGTGTAAAAACGAAACTGAGTCAATCTGAATATCAGAAGTGTAAATAAGAAACGTAGTGTTTATGAATATCAGAAGTGTAAATAATAAACGGGGTGATTATGAATATCAATAGTTGTTTCAGTTCCGTATTTACACTTCTGATGTTCATAATCACTCCGTTTCTTATTTACACTTCTAATATTCAGATTGACTCAGTTTCTTATTTACACTGATTGACGCAGTTTCGTATTTACACTTCCGATATCCAGAATTACTCAGTTTCGTATTTACACTTCCGCCTAGTTAAGAATTTATGGATTTTGTACATATATAAGGATTCATCCTCACTGAATTAAATAAAGCCTAGTGCTCAATATATGTTGAATTGAATGATATCGGAGGGAGAGGTGTCGATCCATTTCCACTTCAAATTCATTATTATTCTGAATGATACTGACAAGCTGAATATGACAATCAGTGCTTATTCATTTTATTCCTTTTAAAATTAAGTTTGAACAGACTTTAAAAACCTCTAAGGATGTTCGCTGGTCAATTTTGGAATAAATGGGATTTCAAATAAATTGTTTTTGTAGGATAAAGAAATTATAAGTTGCTTTCTGGAGATATAATTGATAAAAAATTTTGCAGAAAACTGAACCCTCTGAATTTTCATACAAGAGAAGACCGAAAATCTTACAGAAATACCCAAAAGTGACCAGCAAGCACTTAAAAGCACAGTAACAACGGCCTGCTTTTAAGCAGGATTCTTTGTTAACACTTGTAAATTAAAATACAATAAACATCAAATGCAACTTCGAGCAGTGTGTTGATGGTCAGTGTGTGAATATGACTTGAAATTGTTTTACAGTTTTTTTATACATGTTTGAATTTCCCCATTCTCCCAAACGGACAAAGTTTCATTATTTCCAAGCGTGAGAAGTTTCAAATCTACAATGCTGTTATCTGGTAACGATGACTTTTTGGAATAATGACTGCTTGATGACTTTGTACATAGAACAATTAAGGAAGAAGTGTTTGTGGTCTTCTATAATATGCAAACGGCAACATGATGGATCAGGAAAATAATATTTACATGAAAAGGTAAAAATTAACCAACGATATACCACATCTTAGTCGGGTTAGTAATTGAGTAATTGAGTTCTATTTAGTGCTAAATTGAGTACTAACTTTTTTTAAACTCGGACTTTCTTTTTAGATCATTTTCTTTTTTATTTTGACGCATGCCTAAATTTCGTACAGCTCATCGAACTGGTCCTTCAATTCGATTTAATTTCTTTATATACTGAGTAAAAAAATGTTTAGCAACATATATTTGATCCAAATAAAAATTAATATTGTGATTAATAACAATCAAAAATTATTATCACAGTTACTAGGAGTAATGCTACCTTTTGAAAAAGCAATAAGTTTCCGGTCCACTCCTTCTACGGTCAACCATAGATGACATCTCAAATAATACAAGAAAGTGCGATATGTCAATGACGTGTCCATGCTCCATTTGCGGTAATGACAGACCTGCATCGTTTAGGCATCCCCTAATAATCTGGATTCGTCCGAAAACAACACTGATCTCCATCGTCGATACCTCTGACGATTTGCCCATGCCAGACGCTTGCGCTTATGGTTTACTGTTAGCTCCATTGCCTTATGTTGTCTTCTTGCTCTTAAGCCATACCTTTTCAGTCGATTACGTACTGTTTGGGCAGAAAATCGAACTCCGCTCACTCTTAGTAAGCTATCAACAATCCGTGTTGCTGGTTGGAAGCGGTCACGTCTCGATGTTAAACGAATGTATCGTTCTTCTCTAGGGGTAAGGGCTCTTGGCCTTCCAGATCTTGGTCTATCCCCTGTACCTGTGACTCTGAAACGCTCTGATAATCTACAAATGGTTGTCCGATGAACACCGAACGACACTGCAACAGCACTGATGGTCATTCCAGCTTCCAACATACCGATAGCCAGATGTCTGTCATTTTCAGGTAGTCCTCTACGGCGCCCCATAACGTTTCAGGTTAAACACCTGATTTGATAAATGTTTTGTTACTCACTCAAAGAGAATGTACAGATGAAATCGACTTGTTTGCAGCAGAAAAAAAAATAAAACAATAAAATTTGACAATGAACGGACAGGACCATTTTGGCGCGAAATCACTCAGGTGTAAAATTATCGTTGGCTATTTATTAATCAAATACTGTTAACAATGATAGATATGGAATTAATACACTTAAGGCAAAACTACAAATTCTTTGTTAGAAAATGCAAAACCATAATAGAAAAGTAGTATAATTTTTCATTTGTTTCTATAGTTTTTATTTTTTCTGCGCCAATTATCGACAGTATCAGACAGTTTATCTGTGGTCATTGTTTTTGTGATTAATATAGAAGATCCATTTATTGGTTTTTCTTATAGAAGACGTTATATTTGTTGCCATGGAAACCATTTTTTATGGACAAAATGTATAATGAACACAAAGCGTCTTTTTCTCAATTTTAATTTTTTCTTTATTTTGTATAACTTTCCATCCTCTTAATAGATATTCAATTAATGAAGTGGTGTTATTGCAGTTCTAAGATTTTACTGAGTAATGTCTCGTCAATAGCTATGGCTACTTAACATTGGAATTTCTACATTTTCGGAACAATCATAATTATACAAAATCGTACATCAGTCTGTAATTTTACTAATGAGTAATTGAAATATCTTCAAATAATGACTGGGGTATTTGATTTACGTAAAAACTAGTAATATTTCTTCATTTTAGATCTTGACATTAAGTACAAGTTTAATTTCCTGCATTTGTTCCTCAGTAAAGAATCATGTACAAGTACATTTTTTGTGAAATTACTCTATTTGTAAAAGATGGATGTAACCTTTCAATGATTAAAACATTAAATTTTTACGAAAATCTTAAAGTTGAAGCTTTAGAATTATATCAGAATCTATTCCCCCAAATTACCAATACAGTAATGCTTGTATGGTAAGATGCCACTATTGTAGATGAGTTGTTTTATATGTGCTGGGGGTGCTTTTTGATTTGATAAAAAATGGATATTATTGTTATAAATATTAAATTTACGTGTTCTTCCCAGTTTAAATTTTCATCTTCATATAACTCGGGAAATCTTTTACATTATCAAGAATGTTCACATGGGGGTAATAAGAATATTACAGAACAGACTTGTCAAGAGCCAAGCCATGAGACAAAAAGACAAATAAAGCAAAATCACCGGAAAAATTGTTGGCACAATATTCCTTACTTGGTGCAGGCATTTCCAAAGATATGGTGGGTTAAACTGGTTTAATGGCTCGCCAAACCTCTCCTTCCATTACTGTAGTGTCCGGTAGCAACTCAACAGCACTTGTTTTTTAAAAGTTGTAGACAGTTCTCAACATCAATTGTTTTTGAAAAGTCGTAGAGAGGTAAAAAAAAAAAGATCATCCCGGAACTAAGGAAAAAACAATCTTGAATCAGACTTCAAACCGAAACATTAATTTTTAGCTCACCTTGCCATCACATCCGTCGTCGGTCGTGAAATTTTCATTCAAAGATCATCTCCTCTGAAACCACTGGGCCTATTGAAACCAAATTTGGTCATAATAGTCCTGACGTGGTTCCCTTTAAAAATTGTATGCAGCAGGTCTGTACCTCATCCAAGATGGCCGCCAGCGGGGAACATTGTTTTAATATTGGACCCTAACACATTTAAAGATCTTCTCTTCAGAAACTACTAGTTTAATTTAAATCAAACTTAGTCACAATGGTCCTTAGATGGTCCCTTCCCAAAAAGGTATCCGACAAGTCCGTTCCTCATCCAACATAGCCTCCTCCGGGGAATATATTTTTTACATTGGACCCTATGGGAAAACATATTCAAAGATCCTCTTCTCAAAAACTATTGGTCCAATTAGAACCAAACTTAGTCACAATGGTCCTTAGATGATCCCTTCGAAAAGAGGTATCCGGCAGGTCCATACCTCATCCAGAATGGCCGCCAGCGGGGAATATAGTTTTAACATTGGACCCTATGGATAACACATTCAAAGATCTTCTCAGAAACTACTAGTCCAATTTCAACCAAACTTAGTCATAATGGTCCTTAGATGGTCCCTTTTTAAAAAGGTATCTGACAAGTCCATACATCATCCAAGATGGCTGCCAGCGGGGAACATAGTTTTAACTTTGTACCCTATGGAAAAACACATTCAATGATCTTCTCGGAAACTACAAGTCAAATTAGAACCAAACTTAGTCACAACAAAAATAGCTACAAATTTTTTATTATTCATACAGAAATATTCTTTTTATTACTAGAACTTGTAATGTATATATATATATCAAATAGTTCTAATTATGTACATCAACACACTTTTTAGGGAGTGTCTATAATTCAAAGATAGATATAATGAAAAGTGAAAATTTTCAAAAGGGAGATAATTTACTAAGGGAGGTTATAAACTTAATTTTATTTTCAAACATATTATAATTTCAACAATCTTCACCACTTTTCTTTTTTAAAAGGGTGTATGAATGCTTTGATTTCAGCAATATGTATTACTTTGAATATTTTTTTAATTGTGGTCCGATATATGTTGTAATGAATGGAGGAGCTCTTAGTTGCCATGGAAACCAGACAAGAAAACTGACATTTAGAAAAAAAGTATAACGCAACATATTTTATCTACAGTGTAAGCAATATGTATAAACAAGATTTTGAGGGCAACCTCTGCCCATTTTTTTTAAAGGGGCTCAAAATGTATCTACATTCAGCAATATTTGATATATAGATTATAAGGGGAACCCCTGCCCAAATATTTTTAATGGTGGTCTGATATGGGTTATAATGGATGATGGAGCTTTCAGTTGCCATTGACACCAAACTAGAAAACTGAAATTTTTTAGAAAAAAATACATTCTGCTAAATTTTAAATTCCAATCCAAGGTTGCTTCTAGAAGTGAACATAGCTTAACTCTGGACCTTGTTGGAAATACCATTCTTCTCTCTATGTCAGCCATGACCCAGGTGAGCGATACAGGCTCTTGAGAGCCTCTTGTTTCCTCAAGGGACTGATATCTACTTAAGCAGTTTTTTCAATGATCGTATGAAACGAAATTTTTTGAAGCGTTTGTTAACAAGGCAGTCATGGAGATAACTATGTCTTATGGGAAAGTCTGTATAATTTGTGCTAGGTCTTAAATTGTGAAACATACACTCCGTAAGTAGGAGCTAAAATTACAGTCCATGTTAGGGAAATTGACACTTTTGAAATTAAAATCTTCCCTTTTGTCGAATATTTTAGTACTGAGGTGACATTTGAATATTCAATCCTGTTAATTTTGCAAGTCTACTTTTAAAAAGCCAAGTCAATTTTCCTGCTCATATAATTTATGCTTTTATTTTTATGCCATATTTATCATGACAGTGATCAATAGATAGTAAATTTTTATCCCTGCCGCAACGCGACGCGGGGATATGGTAATGCCGGGCGTCCGTGCTTTCGTCCGTGTGTCCATCCATCCGACTTGTAAGCGCTCTAGCAAGTTTATTTCTCATTGGATTTGAATAATATTCATACAGTAGCTTTATTATAAGGATACCTCAAGCTAGTTGTAAGATGGGTCCTCTTAGAATATTTTTGTAGAAGTTGTGCTCCTTTTTATCTTTGAAAATTGACAAAATATCCTTGTTAGCGCTCTAGAAAAATTATTTCTCATTATATTTGGATATGTATACAGTAGCTTTACATCTAGGATGCCTCACGTGAGTCCTGGTTGAATATTTATGGAGGAGTTATGCCCCTTTTTAACTTTGAAAATTGACAAAACATGCTTGTAAGTATGCTTGTAAGCGTTCTAGCAAATTTATTTCTCATTGGATTGGATAATATTTATACAGTTGGAGAAAACCTCAAGTGAGTTCAAGGATGAGTCCTGGTCAAAAATTTTTGTAGGAGTTATGTCCCTTCTTAACTTTAAAATTGATCACAAATATGTTGGGTTTCAAATTAACGGAGCGGCAGGGATATATGGCTACGTGTAGCCATTGTATTAAAAAAAACAAAAAAAAACATCTTTTGATTATTTATGTAGACGTCAGCCAATGACCTGATACAGTACTAACTATTTCACCATCATCAAGGTGCTTTATCTATTCATATCCTTATTTCATTAAAGCATTCTGGTATGAATAACCAAGTAAAAATTAATTTTGCTTTATGCAACAATTTCACACCATTAAAAATAAATAGGATTTCAAATACAGGATTTTTTTTTCTGTTTTTGTAGAAACTGAAAAGGGAGTGATTTAGCTAAAATTCTAAAAGGATGATGATGTCGGTTTTGAGATTAAAGTGATTGAAGTCTTAGCGGAAAACTATGCCTCTCTGAATTCCAGGATTGAATCTTTCAAAATAAAAGCTTTGGCGGAATGCTGCAAAAGATGTATGAAATGAAACAATCAAACAAGTATTTGGGTTCGTGGGCAAAAAATTTTTAAATGGATAAAACCGAGGAAAACCGAAAATCTGACAGAAATACAAAATGTGACTATCGAACATCCGTTAAACGCTGTGGCAAGCTACTTTTAGACATTCATTGTTGAAATTGAAATCGAATCCGCAACTGAGACCGCAACCGAAACCATCATATATAGAATGGATTGTGTTTGGTGTTTCTTTGAAACAATTATATCGATTGTTTGTTTGATTGGTTCAGTGGTATATCTTTCTTTTAAATCATGCACAGTAAGTTTATTAATTACCGGTAATAGTAGCAAAAGCCATTGGCGTTTTGGCATTCGACTGTGAAATACGGAATTGTTTATAGATTTATTTTCTTGAATTCTCTTTAAAAAAACAAAACGGAATGGAATTGCATGGACTTTACACGTACGCAATTGGTTCGCTCTGAGAGATTACTAAAAGCTTAATGTCCTCGTGCATGAGGAGCATTCTGTTTTACACGGAGTATATGAGATATAACAAATAGGAGCCTAAAATTACAAATCAATTTTTTTAAACTAAAGGCTAAATCACGTAATCATCAGATTAAAAGTAATTAACTCTACCTCAATTCTCCCTTTCAAATACCATATTGGGTTGCTTTGAAAATGATTTCCTTAACTAGAAGTGTGTTTTTCAAATAAAAACGATAATATCTTCCTTGAGATAATTTTTACCTTTCTATGTTGCCACTGTATTTGAAAATTACTAAATTTGGTTGAAATCAAATGAAAGATGTTCGAGAATTAAGATTCAAAATTCAAAATTCAATGACAAACCAGAGGCTCTCAGGAGCCTGTATCGCTCACCTGGCTTTCATTTGCCACAATCAAGGTAACATTGTAAGTTATACAGTTGATCTTCAGTTTCTCAAACTTTCGTAGCTCGAACACCACCAATATCTTGAACTGTATTTAAAATCTGATCATGTTTTACTATATTTCTTTGTTGGGCTTATTTGACAAAAAACGTTCTTGCTAAGGACCACTTTCGACATCAGATTTGAAGTCGAGACGTCATTTTGTAAATGGTAGTCAACAAATAATTTTCAACATCGGTTTTGAAGTCGCAACATCAATATCTATTTGGAAACAAAATTTCATTGAAATCAGACAATGTTGAATTTTCCCCGCCTTTTCTAGCGGCCATTTTGAAAATGGCGGTCAAGGAACAATTTTCAACATCAGTTTTGAAGTCACCACAGCATGGCAAACATTTCATCAATTTACACATAACCTTCATCTTCTATAGTTTTGGCAATAAAAGACGAAAAATACGAAAATTTTAAAAATTCGGTAAAAAAGGGCAATAACTCCTACAAGGGTTTATGGATTTTCTTCAAAATTTCAGGGTGGGTAGATCTTAATATGCTGAACAATTTTGCAATTTACACTTGATCTCTATCTGTTACACTTTTTGAAATAAAAAATTAAAAAATGCAAAAATTTTGAATATTTTACGGAAAGTGCTATAACACCGAGATGAGTTTTCAGATTTTCTTCAACATTGCACGGTGGATAGATCTCATCATGCTGATCATTTTTATCTCAGTCAGATTTTTGATATCTGTAACGGTTTTCGAGTTATCAGCCAAAAACTACAATTTACCCCTATGTCATATATTTAGTAACGGTGGCCATCTTTTTTTACCTGCGGCCATGAAATTAAATAATTTGAAAACTAGATACCTAGTGATGATTCACTTAAAGTTTGGTTGCATTTGGCAGCGGTTTCAGAGAGAAGATTTTTGAAAGTGAGCTAACGACGGACGGACGACGAACGCAAAGGGATGGCAAAGGCTCACCATGGCATATCCAGGTGAGCTAAAAAGAGCATAACTCCAACGAAAATTGGCAGATCAATCAAGCAACAGGTGCTAGGGGCCGTCTAGAACTTACTATGAGGTGTGAACATAGTTGAATGCTTCATGGTCACTTCAGGATGAAGAGCAACAATAAAAGAGTTGTTCATTTGCTTGTTTTTACCATGTATTTGAAGAGACTTTGTCTCATGTACATTTACTCCATATCCTTTCATTCACCAGGAGGGCCATCAGTCCTGCGAAGATTGCGTTGATATCCGATGAAAGATGTTTGAGAATTTGTGTTCAAAAACATACCGTATAGCGGGTTATTTTCGCGGGGTGCTAATTTTAGCGTATTTTAACGGTCTAGCTTAAAACGCCAAAATAAATTCCGCCAAATTTTATTCTACAGGTTATATATTTCATCAAGAATATGAAATTTTAAACATTTTTTAAGAATCATTACCTTTGGAATTAAATAATATTTATCATAACAGCTTGGATATCTCTATGTATTGTACCTGTCTAAAGTTTGTATTCAGGCCAAGCTGTGCAAGTGACAAATATTTAAAATTTCTTAAGATGCAGGTACTAATATAAATTACATGTAAATTACTCAATAATGACAATAATAATATTTAAAATCAAAGGATAATTATCATTCAATTCATATATATATCATGTTGATCAACACTTATTATAAACCGAAACTCACTTCTTGTTAGTAACAAGGGAAATATTTTATGATGTATTTTACGCAATCGCGAAAACAAAAACCGCCAAATTTTTTCGTATACATTTTGTCTTTAAAAACCGCCAAATTTTACACCCGTCAAAATAACCCGCTATACGGTAATTTTGCAAAATTCTAAATCCAAAAGGGGCATAACTCAAAACAAATTAGTCGATCAATCCGCAAGAAATATGCAAAACTAGACATGATGGATTAACAATCCTGTAAAGTTTGGTTGAAATCAGATGTAGGAGAATTGGTGTCTACACTCTTAATTTTGCAAAATTCTAAGTCAAAAAGGGCACAACTCAAATATAAATTAGCCAATCAATCCAGCGAGACAATATGCACAACTAGGCATAATGGTCAACAATCCTGTAAAGTTTGGTTGATATCCGATGAACGATGCAGGATAATTTGGGTCCAAAAGCATAATTTTGCAAAATTCTTTGTCAAATACGGGCGTAACTCCCACAAAAATAAGCTGATCGAACCGGCGAGACGATATGCACAACTAGGCATGACAGTCAATAATCCTGTAAAATGTGGTTGAAATCAAATGAAAGATGTAGTAGAATTGGCGACCACAAACTTTTTGACGGGCAGACTGCCGGACGAACGGATGACAGACGAAAAAGACATAAACAATGTGTCTCCCCCTTGAGAGGGAGACATAAACAATACCACTGAAAGAACGAAACACATTTTGTTAACAACAAAAAGGACGTGCCATCTTTATATATCAGAAGTATGAAACCACTATGTAGGTTAAAATTTTTATCAGTACAAGCGCAATTGTTTCCTCAGTTTGCTAATTGACGCAATTAATTAACCTGGATAGAGCAATCCATTGCCGTTCCGAGAGTATACATCATTGGAATTTAGTAGAACTTTTATTGTCATTTCCCTTTATTTTAAATGTGGATTTCAAATTCATTTTATAAATCCTTTATTTTACGGAATTGTCTTTCAGACATGACTAAATTTTTAGAGTTTGATATTCATTTTAGGTTCAAAATTATATCTCCTTACATCTTTGAAGTTTGAATTATTTAATTGATGATATAAATTTAGACTTAAACCGTATGCTGAGGAAATGTATTTCCGATATTAAAATCAATGGAAAAATTAACACGATATATTGTAATTTTGACCTGTATATTTGGGAAGAATTGCACGAAATTAGTGGTCGAATAGATTTGTCACAAAAGATAACTGGTAAACAGTAAACTTTATCCCTTCCTGTTTTATTTCTATTTAATTCTAAAACTGAAAAAGCCCAAATATTTACATTTCTTTTATGGCAAGTTCAACATCTTGTTTTAAACTGCAAAATAGAGAAGAATCATCTGCCAGTTGTGAATTTTTCATATAGTGAATTTTCTTATCGGTTTAAATATTAGTCCCATCGTCATCTCCATTGCTTTTATAGTAAAGCCATTATTTTAAGAGTTTAAGCAAAAAGAAGGGCAGATAAAGGGTATCCTTGACGAATTCTCCTATTTGAAGACAATGGTGAATGAAAGCTAGGATATGGAGTAAATGCACACGAGACAAAGTCTCTACAAATACATGGTAAAAAAAAATAAGCAAAGGAACAACGCTTTAATTGTTGTTCTCTATCTTGAAGTCACCATGAGGCCTTCAACAATGAACTTTGCTCATACCTCATAGAAAATTCAAGACCGCCCCTAGGACCGGTTTGAGCGGAAATCTTTGCTAATTGTCGAGCAACGCTACATCTATGTCTTCACTTGTCATGGGTGCGGGATTGTCAACAAACATTTATTAATCTGGCAAAGTGCTCTTACAATCACTGTCATCCTTTGCCCGACAAACCATTATTCACAACATATGTTGGAACATTATATGTAATATTGTTTTGATCCAATATGTTTTACAATATTTAATTTTTGAATTTTGGTTCAATTGGATATAATAATTGATATCCTGATCTTGTTTCTGCTCTTAGTTTAGAACCTATTTTTATTTAACTTACATTAAAAGAATCCCAATAACATATACATTCGCTTTCATTGCACATTACTGGAAAACACGAAGGCAATACTTTAAATACTTTTGAAGCAGCATATCTTTATAGAATACTTGTTTATAGATAAGTGTTTTGATAGAAACCACTTAGGGTAGTGTGAAGTATCTTTAAGACCCAATGAGTGAAATGATCACCCAATCATGCGATTTTAACTTTGTGATGAGAATGTAATATGTTATATCAGCAATGTTACTTTTTCTATGCAACAGTAACTTTTATAAGTTGATTTTCCCTCCTTAATATAACCCTGATGCTATGTGTAAAACAAACCTTATAATTTTGCCAATGAGGACATAAATACTCACACTCTATACTCCCTCTGTTTATGATGGTTTTGGTTTCGGTCTTGTTCTCGGATTCGGTATCGGTGTCGACGATGTGTAGTAAAAATGTCTTTAAGCAGGATTCTATTTCTACACTAAGTCTTGTAAATCAAAATATATTAATCATAAAATGAAACATCAAATGCAAATACGAAAATTACGAATAACGTAAAAAGAATATGACTTGAAACTTGTTTGCAATCATTTATTATCTTTTTACACACTTTACATTGTAAAGCCATTCAAACTCTTTTTTGATTTTTAATGCATGTCTGAATTTCTCCATTCTCATCAACAGACAAAATTTCGTTATTTCTAAAAGCGGGATCTTCAAGTCTATAACGATGTTAACGGAAAGGATAACTTATTTTCGAAAAAAAAAAAATTTCAGACACTGACGATAGAACATTCAAGAGGGAAGGGCCTCCTATATCATTTACATGGAATAATTCTATGGATAAAAAATATTCACCTTATAAATTTTGAAATTAACATACGACGTACCACATCTTAGTTTGGCTAGTAAATGAGTACTGTTGAGTACTAACAAGTTGGTTTTTGAACACATTTTCAAATTTTGCAGTCATGTCAATATTTCGTACTGGTGATCATCTTTGTTATTCCCTTCGGATTAACTTTCCTTAGTAATATGAAATAAACAATGAAAGGCTATTGGGTTAATGCACATTTGTAAAAATTTCTATAAATATATAGTAATGTACAACCATAATAGAAAAAGCATCCTATATTTGCCTCCATAGCCTTTTTTCAGCGTCAATAATCAACAGATCATCTGTGGTCAGTGCCTTTTTAGGGAATTAAAGTAGAAAATTTTCTATAGAAGAAGGTACATGTATATTGTTGCCATGGATACCATTACGGAGAAAATGTATAATGAACACATTATGTTATTTTATCCATTTCCATATCTTTATTTGTATAAATTTTCAGTCTTCTAAATAGATATTCAATTAATGAAATGGAGTTATTGCAGTTCTAAGATTTTACTTAGTAATGTCTCGTAAATAGCTAATTTCTCTATTCTTGGGCCAAATGTTTCCTTATACAAAATCGTAGTCCATTCTGTAAATTTACTGATAAGTAATTGAAAGATCTTTAAAATTGGTATTTGGCTTAGGCAAAAACTAGTAAGTTTAGTTTTTGTTAAGGTTTCACTAAAGTCAAAAATTGGGACACACAATAAACATAAAACTTTTGCCTGTATTTTGGAAGCTACATGAAATATAGTTATAAAATTTGAGGAAATGCATTATTTTAAACATAATTTACATGTACTTGCTGCATAAATTATCAATAAATTTAAAATGAAGATTGTATAACCAAATTTTTTCCCTGGGTACACACTCAAATTTCAAAAAAATCAGGAGGTCATGAAAACGTCTAATTTTTGTTGAAATTGTTCTGGACGAATACTATCATGTATAATGCAGGGCAAGCTAACATTGGTTTCTCTAGCAACATATTTGGCAATTTCGAACCTGAATATGTGGAAGTGCTTCCCCTATGTACCAAAATTGAACTGAATCTTGAAAATGAACAGTAGTCCCAAATAATCGGCATTAGCTTGCCCTTACTTTGATATCAAGGTATACGCCCACAACAATTTTGAAACATATAAGTCGTTTTTCAGACCTCCTGATTTTTTTGAAAATTTAATGTTTATCAAATGAAAAGATTCGCCCATAAAATAAAAAATTCAAATTTATTTATAATTTTCTCAGTGTGTACGTGTAGATTGTGTTTAAAAGGGCGCATTTTGCAAGAAATATTTTACTACATTTCTTGCAGCTTGAGAAATGCAGATAAATGTTTTATGTTTACTGAGTGTCCTAATTTTTTACCTTAGTGGAACCTTAAATCTTGACATTGAGCAATAGGTTTTAGTTTTTGCGTTTGTTGCTCAATAAACAAATGGGTGTAATAACAAAATTACCGAACAGAGTTGTTAAGAGGCAAAGTCCATAAGATAAAAAGACAAATCAGGTGGAAACCACCAGAAAATGTTCCTGACTTGGTAAAGGGTTTTAAAAGAGAAAGTGGGTGAAACCTGTTTTATGGTGCGCCAAGTACATTTTTAATAATTTACTCTATTCATGAAAGATAACTAGTTTCAACGACAAAAACCTTAAATTTGACGGAATGGAAATCAAAATTTTGAAGTTTCAAATTTTTTCAGAATTTTATTCCATCAAACACTTGTAAATTATTTTTTGCATCGTAATATGCAATTATTGTGGAAGAGCTGCTTTACATGTGCGGAGAGATATTCTTTGATGTTATACAAAATGGGTGTTCTAGATGATATTATTATAAATGTAAGATTGACGTGTTCTTCCCTGTTTAAATTATCATCTTCGTGTACGCCATGTAATATGAATATTTTCTTTTCAGGAATGACCTCATTTGAATATTCAATCCTTCTAATTTGGCAATTTTTTTTTAACACAGAGTAATTTTTTTTTTCTCTTCATTTATTTTTCAAAGCTATCAAACTGGGAAGAACACGTTAATCGAATATTCATAATGATATCCAAAATATCCCTTTTACTTTGGTATTCGTTGTTGATGTAATCATAAAGGTATCCATTAAGCATACAGATTGTTAATTAGACTCATTCTCCACTTATTAATTATGGTTTCTGAAAAGGTGAATAAAAAAATTATATATTAACGTGTTTTGAATTTTAAGGTCGAAACTGTAAAACCAATCGTATGAGACTCATCATTCTATTTGTCGTTTTTGTTTAGATAGCTCCGCCTACATCCTCTACATGTCTTTCTGAAACTACATCTCTCCCACAAAAAGGCGGATTTTTTTATCTTACATGTAGCAATATAACGCTCATCAATAGGAGCACGTTCGATTGTTTGAAGTAACAAATCAGTGATGTAGTACGGTGATTTCAACGTGCAACTAACTGTTTCCCTGTGAACAGAATAGATGGTAAAAATGTGAAAAATGGTCAATGTTATATACCTTTTAGGATTGCTTGTGGCTGCTATAGTGACTTGTTTTTATTGCTGTGCTATTTACGTATCTTATAAAGCCAATGGTTTCAAAAAGGTGCGATTTTTGCGCTTAACTTTGTTCTTAAGTCTAAGTGACTGTGCTGTTGGAATTGGATTTATATATGGAATTCTTGTAAGTCAGCTGGGTAATGATGGAGAAGCAAGCAAGTTCCAATGCATGATAATCAGAGATGTTGTTTGTGGTACAATTCTGTCTTCACTGTCACAAACATTGTAGATTTGTTTTGAACGTTTAAACGCTACATTCACCACAAGACGGAGAATTCTGAACATTTTAACAGGCAATAATTCCATTAGATTTTGTTTTATTGCACCCCATTGTTATGGCTTATTGAGATTTGCAGTGAATGTGTGGAGATTCGGAATTGTTGCGTGCGATCAAAAATACACAACCAAACCAAATTTTCTAATCACTCATGATCTGCCGGTAACATTACTGATTGCTTCCATAGCAATTATTTACGGAATCGTCGCTAAACGTAATGTTAATATTGCAGACAATTATCACACCGTGGAACGCTATTTGCAATTTTCAACAATGCTCATGCTGATAACGCCACTTCTAGATCCTATCATGTATTTGTTTAGAATTCAGAACTACCGTGATCAGCTGATATGTAAATCTTGTCTCAGATCCGATGGAATCACAGATTGAAAGGAAATTGAGAGAACTTTTCATGGACTCAAAATGTTGATATTTGTGATTAAAGGACCGAAAAAAATTAACAGCAATGATGTGATATTACATTTATACAGTTTCATACATTTGCCTGCAAGTGAGAATACATGTAGTGTAATTGTAGTATAAATCTATCTGATTTCACTGTTGGATAAAGGGGGGGGGGGTCGGAAAGGGGAGGAGGTAAACTTTTATTTCTGTTTCTTTCTTTCTTTCTTTTTTATGTCAGAAAAAGGGCCTGGGAACTTTTTTCTTTTATCCTAGGGCAACCTCCCTTTTCTGTAATATCATTGTGACCCCCGCCCCCTTTTTGGCTGAATCCAGTAGTTGATATTTGCCAAGTAATCTGTGACATTAACATAAGCTGGCCGAATTATGTTTGCTTTTTTGTTTCAATTGTATGTGAACGGGGAAGTCCTGGCAGAATTGGAATAAACATGTCAGATAAATAACCTGGGACCCTTTTTGGAATCCGTGGGCAACCTCCTTTTTCTGGAATTTCATTGGAACCCCCCTTTTTGGTTGAATCCAGAAGTAGATCAGTAGCTCCTTTTCAGAATATTTTAGCCTGTCATAGAATTAGTTACGATGTATAAACTTAGTTTAATTTGAAATCTGTTTGATATTACATTGAAATGAAAAACTGCATTATAACTAGTATATCGACGGGTTCAGCATTTGCAGAAAGAGGGTTCAAAGGGTTTTTAGAAAAATGTGTATGTGTATGTTATATCTATTTTTTCTGCCTGAATTCAGCACCAAATTATTTTTTTACAAAAAGGGGATGTTGACACGAGATCAACAAATGGAGAGTTAAAGTAATTGCTAAGCATCATAATAATTTTCATCTTTTGAACAGTCTGAACTATTATACCAACATGCTGTTTATATTTACACAGCAAGGCGTAAAGAGAGGATATTTTTTATTGAATATTTAAAATTGACGGTGTTGCGCTAAGTTTCAAAAAGTGTCAGATAGAATTTTGAGATATTAGAAACATTGATCTATGTTTAGAGATCGCAAAAAAATAATAAAATTCAAGGTTACCAGGTTAGCTCAAACTCCACCAAAAATGTAGAAAAAGAAAAAGAAAAATGGGTCACAGAATTTATTTTGATTACTTCACAAAACTGAAATTTTGTAAGAAACATAAAGTATTTTTTACCCCCTTTTTAATTACGGATATCATTTTAAATTGAACATGCAATATGCACAATTGGACCCTTTACTTGTGTTTAAACTAACTACTCAAAATAATTGTCAAAGAGGAGACAATTTAATTTCAATATCAAAAGAGACTATTGATATTCTTATCAAAATTATCTCTACTTTTACCATGTTTTTCTAACTTGATACAGGGAGATAGCCGACCGATGTTTCTAAATGTAAAAATAGCTGGCTTATAGAAGTGACAGAAAGTTTACTTTTTAAAAGTAACCAGTCAAGTTTTTTTCCCTTTGTGATAAAAAATTTGTCTTAGTCCATGGGCTGGAATAACCCCCCGTGCACCCCCACTTCCCAACCCCACCCATTTTTTTAAGTCCGCATACATCCCCTCTTCAAAATAAAACATGTTAACACGAGCATAACATTCACGCACTGGTGGAACGGGGCCCATTTGTAGACCCTCCTACCGAAATTTTGGAAAATTTCGTTTTTCGTTCAAGTTTTTCTTTCAGTTGCTTCAAAATGTTCACCAAATGCTTCCCAGTTATGAAAACGATGTATCAAATGATTGTTTATTGTATGAGCTTTACAACGAACCCAAATCTTTACAATTTCTATTCCCAATACGTTCCATAGCGCCATTAAACGTATCCCTACCCCTATGAAATATTGAGGAAAATTTAGATATTTTCATTGAAATTGCGTAAGTTTGATGGTCTAAAGAACCCAAAGTGTATCTCGATTCCCAATTTCTGAAAATTGCTTTTAGTTTTTCAATCTATTTTCTTGACTATAAAACATGTTAACATAATGTTAACATATTTTTAATGACCAAAGTTTTTTTTTTTCAAATAGACCAAATAAATGGATTTTTTAATATTTCCGATTTTGTCATTCTTTTGCCCAATATTACTTTTAAGTAACCAAATATCATTTAAAGTAGGTATCAAATGAAAGCTTATTATATTTGCTTTACAACTATTACAAATAATGGGCATTCGAATGTAATATAAACATCATACATCAATAAAACTTACCCCTACCCCAACAAATTTACTGTAAAATTGTCAATTTTTTGTCTATGTTCGCATAAAAATAACCAGAACACTAAAAATGTGTGTTGTATATGACAATGTTTCATAAATTATACAATGATTTCGTATTTTTAACAGCCATTTGTTGACTAAAACTCAATATTTTGCCTGAAATTGATGAAAAATGGGAATTTTCAACATTTCAGATTTGCCCAAATCTCACTGTCAAATCGTTATATATGCCAAATCTGGAGGATATATCTGCAGATGTGCCAATTTATTGTTCTAAACGATACATTAGATGTCTGAAAACATTGTTAAGAAAAACAAGAAGTGTTTCATGAGACTCAAAATACGGAAAATCTTACCCCTACCCCAACAAATTTTCCTTAAAGTTGTCAATTTTTTTGTCTATGTTGCAAAAAAATAACTCAAACACGCAAAATGTGTGTTGAATATGAAAATGTTTCATAAATTATACCATGATTTCGTATTTAATAGCCATTTGTTGACTTAAACTCAATATTTTGCCTGAAATTGATGAAAAATGGGAATTTTCAATATTTCAGATTTGCCCAAATTTCACTGTTAAATCGTTATATATGCCAAATCTGGAGGATATATCTGCAGATGTGCCAATTTATTGTTCTAAGCGATACATTAGATGTCTGAAAACATTGTTAAGAAAAACAAGAAGTGTTTCATGAGACTCAAAATACGGAAAATCTTACCCCTACCCCAACAAATTTTTCCTTAAAGTTGTCAATTTTTTTGTCTATGTTCGCAAAAAATTAACTCAAACACGCAAAATGTGTGTTGAATATGAAAATTTTTCATAAATTTTACCATGATTTCGTATTTTAATAGCCATTTGTTGACTTAAACTCAATATTTTGCCTGAAATTGATGAAAAATGGGAATTTTCAACATTTCAGATTTGCCCAAATCTCACTGTCAAATCGTTATGTATGCCAAATCTGGAGGATATTACTGCAGATATGCCAATTAATTGTTCTAAGCGATACATTAGATGTCTGAAATCATTGTTTAGAAAAACAAGAAGTGTTTGATGTGACTCAAAATAACGAAAATCTCACCCCTACCCCAAGACATTTTCCTTAAAATTGTCAATTTTTTGTCTATGTTCGCAACAAATTAACTCAAACACGAAAAATGTGTGTTGAATATGACAATGTTGCATGAATTACATCACGATTTGGTAATTTAAGAGCCGTTTGTTGACTTAAACTAAACATTGTGCCCGAAATTGATGAAAAATTGGATTTTTCAACATTTCAGATTTGGCCAAAGTTCACTGTTAACACGTTATATATGGCAAATATGGATGATATATCTGCAGATATGCCACTTAATTGCTGTATGCAAAACCTGGGTTGTCTTAAAACAGTGTTTAGAATATCAAGGGGTGTTTAATGGGACTCTGAATACAGAGAATCTTACCCCTACCCCAACAAATTTTCCCTAAAATTGTCAATTTTTTTTTCTATATTCCCATAAAAATAACCAGAACATGCAAAATGTGTGTTATATAAGACAATGTTGCATGAATTACATCATGATCTGGTATTTTAACAGCCATTTGTTGACATAAACTAAATATTTGGCTCAAACTGATGAAAAATGGGAATTTTCAACATTTCAGTTTTCTCCAAAGTGCATTGTTAAATCGTAATATTTGTCAAATCTGGAGGATTCATCTGCAAATATGCCATTTAATTGTTCTAAGCGATACATACGTTGTTTTAAAACACTGTTTAGAAAAACAAGGACTGTTTTATGTGACTCTAAATACCGAAAAACTTACCCCTACCCCAATAAATTTTCCCTATAACAGTCAGTTGTTTTTACTGTATTCACATAAAAATAACCAAAACACACAATCTGCATTGCACATAACAATTTTGCATAATTTTTATCAAGATTTGTCATTTGTGTCCCACTTGTCAGCTTAAACTCAATATTTGTACAGAACTGATGACAAATGGGAATTTTCAGCATTTCAGATTTGACCAAAATTCACTTTTAGATAGTTATATGTTGCAAATCTGGAGGATTTATATGCAGATGTGCCAATTCATTGTTCTAACCGATATACAAGTTATCTAAAAACAATGTAAGAAGAACAAGTGTGACTCTGAATACCGAAAATTTTACCCCTACCCCAAGAAAATGATGCTTAAAAATCCCCAGAATATATATTTCTGTATATTTATAGGAACAAAACATACTAATATTTTACTTTCTTAAAAAAAAATGCATTTTATATATCGCAATATGCAATTTTAACGCCAAAAGATGGGTAAAATTGTATATTTTGGGCGATTTTCGTAAAAAAATGGGATTTTTCAGCTTTTCGGAATTTTACAAAATTCAAAGTTGAATTGTTGTATAACTGTCCATAAACCACACACATGATCTTATGTGTGATATCTGGGAGTCTCTGTGTGTTTTGGTGTTTGAAATAATATGTTATTGGACCTTCATACAATGTTTCAGCTTTTGAAGCTGAATAAAATGAAATAAATTGTGTTGAATATTTGAAGGGGTGATATGCTTGTAATTTATGAGACTGTAGTTATTCTAAAATGTTTCAAAACATATTTTCTCATGGCTTAGACATAATGAAAGGATATCTTATCAACATTTTCAAGTTATATATCAATTTCATGAAGAATTTGCATCTCGAAGTCAAAACAGCAGAAATTCTGAAAACCGGAAAATTCCCATTTTGCATACAATTTCGAGCAGAAGAGTCAAATAGAGACCTCTAAAAAAGTTTAAATCTACTTAAATGGTCTTCTGCATGTCAGCGTTAGTGAAATACACACTAGAATTCCAATGAAACATTATTCTTTAATCATTTAGAGCCTGAATATTCCATATTTTCCCTTAATTTTTAGGGGGACGGGTGCTAATTTTGACATTTCTGAACCTACAATACGTCTGAAACTAAAATGTTTGCACACAATTTGTTGCTAACATATCATAAATTATTACTACATCGGCAATTATTAAATATACATTCAGACTTTTACGAACAGAAGTCAGAAAGTCGAAATTGCGAAAAAATCGAAAATTCCGAAAAATCCCATTTTTCAAAAATTTTATTCCGGAAATCAAAAATGTATGGACTTTAATGGTTTTATTTTCCAACATTGTATCACAACTGATAAGTTAGGCATAAAAACTAGATCAAATGACGAGGGTTGTTGATCTGAAAGGAATTGACAGCCTAAAATTGTCATTTTCGCTATATTTTTGCAGGGGGGAAGGGTACAATTTTTGTATCCCCATGTCATAAAAATGGAGTGAAGTGCCCAAACTTACTTCATTGTAAAGAATATTGAATTAACTTTAATTTGGTACCAAATTCCAGTACATATTACTTATCATTAAATAATTATGGAGCTTAAAAGATGAAACTTAGGTTAAAACGAAAATACAAGAGTTTTTCATGGTGTACTATAAAAGTGGCCCTATACTGTCTATGCGTGCAGGTTATGTTCGTGTTAACATGTTTTATTTTGAAGAGGGGCTAAAGGAGGACTGAAAAAAATCGGTGCTGTTAAAATTGGAGAGGGGGAAGTTTTGAAATAAAAAAAAATGTTACATTAAAAACAGCAGTTAAAGTAAAAAAAATATGAATTTAGAATTTGACCAAATCTTCCACACGTCTTTAACATGTTTAGAGAAGGTCGAAATTTGTCAAACTTTACTATTTTTTTTATTCTTAAGTTTTATTACTTTATTCAGTACATTTTTTTAATTTTAGTATAACTACTTTTTGAACAGTTCACATGTTCATACATGTAGAACTATGTATTTCTCGTATGACTACTTGAGAGCTGTTTGTTCTGTATTTGATTGTTTTTGTACAATTGTTTACCTGTGATATTATTTGTACAATTGCTTATCTGTTATTTTGTTGTTTCAGTCTGAAATCCGGTGGTATTTAAACAATAGAAAATGAACTCTAATTTAGAAAAGATAAAAATGTCGATTGCAACGCGTAACTCGTTGTCATGGCCTGATAAAAGTTACTTATAACATGAAAATTCATACTCTCTTATGTTCATGTGACGTATCTTGATATTGACAAATGATATTTTTTTTTTAATTTTGACATTTCTCGCATATTTTTTACTGAAAAATGAGATTTCCCGGAACATACATGGTTCCAAAGAGTTTTGGATCTAGGTATTTCTTAATAACGAAAATTTCTAGAAAAAATATACTTTGCAATTAAATATTTATCTATTCATTTGCAAATTTTGGACTGGGTACACGCAGTGGTTTTGACGAAATAAAGTATACAAAACGACCGTTTCTTCCTCGCAACCATCAAAGTTACATAAACAATATCGATTTTTACTCACTAAGCATGTGGGGTCTTTGAATGGGTTTTAACTGAAGGTACACCCTTTTCCTTAATTGAACCAATGAAATCTTGTGTTGATGATTACCCTTTCAGATCATGGGCATAAAAGGAAAATAGCGCTATTTCGAAACGATATGATTTTGCCTAGTAACATAGAATTAGATTTGGATCTAAGCGATTCTTATGCAAGAATTGTTACTAAAGTGACCTATAAATAAAGTATGTTAAAAAATCTATCTGTACATATAATCTTGTCTGGGTACATGCATTTTAACGCCCTATAGCAATTGATTTTGACCATTGTGTCTATTGAATATTTTCATCACGACATTAAATTATGTAAGGAATTCGAATATTACCTCTTCTTGGGGGCAAGTTTAATCACTTTTTAACTACAAAGTAAAGATCTGAGAATTGAATGACGTTTTCACTAAATATTGTATTTGTTTATTTCTTTTGAAATCTAGACATTTTGTTGATTGTTAATTTTAATCGCCATGCTGTTAATTTGTTCCGAAAAAGTTATGAGACACAGAAGAGTTTTTCTAGAAGAGAGATAATTTTATACCACTAGATTTCCCGCTGTGTGTTACCTTATAGTTGTACAATTGTTTATCTGTGATATTGTTGTTTTTACCTTATAGTTGTACAATTGTTTATCTGTGATATTATTGTTTTACCTTATAGCTGTACAATTGTTTATCTGTGATATTGTTGTTTTAACCTTATAGTTAAACAATTGTTTATCTGTGATATTATTGTTTTTGCCTTATAGTTGTACAATTGTTTATCTGTGATATTGTCGTTTTTACCTTATAATTGTACAATTGTTTATCTGTGATATTGTTGTTTTTACCTTATAATTGTACAATTGTTTATCTGTGATATTGTTGTTTTACCTTATAATTGTACAATTGTTTATCTGTGATATTGTTGTTTTTATCTATAATTGTACAATTGTTATTCTGTTATGTGCTGCACTTCCTATATAAGTGTAATTTTGTACAAACTTTTATTTTGAATGAAAAGTTAAAAAATTGATTTAGAAGAAATAATTTACTTGTAGCAAGTCTCTTGTCTTTATGAATTGTATGGTTGGTGATTACATCTAAAGATCACAGCTAAAAACCAGCTGCATAGAATCGCCGGTAGACTAGTCGTGAAGCAGAGTACGTGTGTGAAGTTGATTATTTGTATTAACTTCTGGAACTTCTACACATTTCTATCCGAAACAGATCAGGTGCACCGTAAGAATAAGCACTCCTCCTGTTACTTAAAAGACACAAGCTGTGTTGAACTCGTAGTAAAGTCAAATATGGTAAAGGAAATAATAATCTTAAGCTTCAAAGGGAAAGATCGGTTGTCATCTAGGAAACAGATTTCCGAAAGCAGTCAACAATATCCGTACCCTATATATCGTATGTACATAGTGTCAGTTACTGTTTTCTATTGCACATCAACCAACACGAAAGTTGCTCAACTATCCGACCCCCCTTGATACTAGTTGTAGTCTTAGATTTTTAGACTTTATATCAGCCTTTGTATTGAATAATACTTGATGAGCAAAAGTCATTGTTGAAGGCCTCAAGATGAAGATCAACAATAAAAGCGTTATTTTCATTGGTTGGTATTACTGTGTATTTTTGGAGACTTGTCTCCTGTGCATTTACTCCATATCGTTTCATTGTTCATTGATAATTTCTTAATGGTAAATACGGAATAGAGGACATTTTGTTTTTGATACGGACTTTATCACGTGAGTATCAAGTATCAAGTGAGCCCGTTAAGCTGAAATTTCTATTTAAGCACAGTTAATGTATTGTTTGTTGCAATAATTTAAATACATTCTTCATTCAACGTCTTACGCGTATGAACTCGACAAAGAGTACAGAACATGACGTCAGCTTAGCAACCCGCACGCGACGCCTTCACAGTGACCCGATATTTTCGTGATAGTGTCCATTTTGGTGATACTGAGAATATCAGTCCCTGTAGATCAAAGGCAATTCATTCAAATTACCGATGAACAACATTACAACATTTCAAATTTGTACACTAATAAGTGCTGGCTGCAACTGTCGATAAAATTGGTTCCTAATTGGAGGTTTAACATTAGAAATTGATAGGTTAATATTTATTAGAGACTGGAAACTGATTTGTTTTACATTTATAACCAATAAGAAAAAGAGAAAAAGAGACAACAACCCAACTCCAAGCCACCATAAGATATTCAATGAACGGTGAGGAAACCCCACACCCAACGGCAGGTCGGAGTTGGCCCCTAAATAAAGAGTAATCAAGTTCAGTGAAATAAAAATCATCCTAGACTCCCATCGACATAAAGTGAACAAACTAGAAGACAGACAAGACACACAAGCTTATTTAATCATCTAATAAACTGAGGATCAAGGCACATTGGGTTATTTCAACATTGTTTTGAATCTGCTTGATGTGCTTTTGGTTTTAAAAAAAAAAGCGTATTCTCATGCGTACCAGTTACACTCGATATGTTAGACTAGTTGTTTCTGCATACAATCCTTAATTGCCTTAGCAATCTTGTCATCTGTCCGCCTAGTTGATGAGGAAGTAAATCAAAATATCGAAATTCTGAAAAACCCTTCATATTAAGTATTTTCTTCTGCATTAAACGGATATGAGTTGTAGAAATGGCCATAAACAGAAACGATATTTACAGTAAAATACGGTATTAAGTTACTTATTTATAGTAAAATACGGTATTAAGTTACTTATTTACAGTAAAATACGGTATTAAGTTACTTATTGACAGTAATTATGAGATACATTACAAACTAGGCCGTATTACAAAGGCGATGACTTCACTTTTCCAATAGTCGAATTCCGTTTTCTTTGTAGCAACATTCCAAAAGCACCAGCATATGGGGCTTTACATTTCACAACTCATTCGCTACTCAAGAGCTTGTGGCCGATACAGTTACTATCTTGATAGGCCTCAGTTGCTTACAAATAGGCTGCTTAAACAATGTTATGTTACAAAAAACTTAAAGTCATCATTACAGAAGTTTTACGGTCGACATATCGATCTTTTGGATCGCCTTTGGATATCTGTTTCCCAGTTCTCTTTACAACTAAAGTTTGTTTCTATCGGATTTGACTTTTATTACTGGAGTTAACATGTTCAACACGGCGGGTGTCTTATAAGTAACAGGAGCTGCTTACTCTGATCTCATCCATGGTTTTCTGAGTCCGTGTTGATCATCTGAATGTGTGTCTTCTTTTTTCCTTTTTGTCCCGTACTCAAGAGGTGTCCTTGTTCCTTAGTGTTAACGATGTTGCCATTGTCCATGGATTGTTCGTTCTTTTGACCGACGGTTCGGTTCTCATTGCTTTATGAAAAATGTTCATTACATTTAAAGTCTGATTATTTTTTTCATCCTTTTTTGTATCAATGCAAGAAACTCCTACTTGAAGGTCATATGGCCGGGACGTTGGACTTTTGACCTTTGTCATTTTTATCTGTTATTTATTTGTACATTTTGGAGTATTTTACCTTTTAGTTCTAGCCTACTATACCATTTTAGCATACCTGACCCAAAGGGTCAGTGTGAGGTATTGCCATTAATGGCGTCCATCTTCCGTCCGTCCGTCCGTCAGCTTTCCACATCTCATCTTTTCCTTTGAAATCATGGAAGCAAATTCAAGCAAACTTTACAGGAATTATGTGTGGGAGGTCTTTTACAAAGAAATTTCATTTCGTTCCGATCCGATAAAAACATAGCAGCCAGCTTGGAACATTTTTTTTAACATAGGGCGCTATGGAAAAACACATTTTCATGCTCTCCTCTGGAGCCACTGAAGCATATTCAACCAAACTTTACAGGAATGATGTGTGGAAGGTCCTTTATATAAATTGCTCATTTTGCTTTGATCCCATAAAAAAATGGCAGCCAGTGCGCACCATAGAGCTAACATGGGACCCTATGGAAAAATCACATTTTCATCTTCTGCTCTCGAACCACCTATGAAAATTCATTTAAACTCTACAGGAGTGATGTGTGGAAGGTCCTTTATAAAAATTCCTCATTTTGTTTTGATCCGGTAAAAACATGGCAGCCAGCATGGGACCCTAAGGAAAAATCACATCTTCATCTTCTGCTCTGTAACCACCTATGCAAGTTCAACTAAACTTTACACGAATGATGTATGGAAAGTCCTTTACTCATTTCGTTCCGGTACGATATTAGAACATTGCTGCTAGCACGAACATACTTTTAACATAGGAACCAACTGAAGAAATGGTCATATGCAGAACAAAATTCACACAAACTTCGGTTTTTTGCTATATACTGCAAAATACCGAAGTAAATGTGAATTTAGTTTCTGCATATGTGCATTTCGACAACTTATGTCAGTGTTCAGTGCAGATCAAATTGAAATATTTGGAAATCCATATACCAAAATATATGTAAAGCTGTGATAGAGAACGAATATATATAATTAGTATATGGGTCCAGTACTAAATAAAAATGGCGAGCTGGTTGTCAAACATTTAACCAAAAACCGGCAAAATCAAAGCCAATAGCTTAAAATATCATTTATCATTGTTTTCCAAAACTCAGAATACTTTTGCTGTTCTATATTTACAAAAACAGGATAACAGTAAACACCTACAATGGCCGGGAACTACAGTCACATGCCACAATTTATATCCCGTTTCCCTATAGTATAATAAACATGCAAATAAAACCCAATACAGGTAGACTACTAACTCAATGACCACTATTTTGGAAAAAAGCATATGACAAAACGTAATTTAGAAAGATGGGTCAAAGAGTGCTCGCCGCTAAACTGCCGGCTAGCTTAAGGAATCTAGTCTGCTGGTAAAATACTGTCGCACTTCGGAATAAAATCAAACTCAAAACTCCTCGAAGGGCTTGGTAAAGAGTCGTCATGTATTTCAGTAGACATCGGCAGTATCAGTGAGATGCTAGTATATATGTAAAGTCTTCAGGTCACTGGAATCCAAAGCCAATTTAACGGATTTGTTCAGAATATCTCGTCGATATCCACGATTGCGTAAAGAATGTAAGTAACATCCCAGTTTTTCTGGATTATTTATCAGTTTTGACATTTTTAACAACATTTCCATAAGATCGAGGATGAGAAATGCCCTTTGTAATTAGCTGTTTGCGAGTCACGTCATATCTACATATCAAATATTCATATCTTCTGTAAAAGTTCTTAAAAGTATTTAATAATTTATTAAATCTGTAACCGTTGTTGTAAAAGTTTGGATATCAGAGTAAGGTTACGCTCATTACAATCATCAAGAACAAATGCGAGCGAATCGAACAAGTTGAGATATGTACACCCCGTGGGATGGGGCTAGGGGGACGTCGTTGTCAAGAAAGGGGAAATTAGTAATAGTAAAATCAAAATCATCCCTTTTATCATAAATTTTAGTTTTTATTTTACCAGAGTCGATGATGATACTTAGATCTTATATGCCTTTTCAAAAATCATTTGGTCCGCACTTCGGTTTCGGCATTTAAATGTAGATACAATGAAACAGTTCTGGTTATCAACTCAACACGGTAAGTATTGTTCATGCTGAACGCAGTTAATAACACTGTGTTATAGTACTTGGTCATTGTTTACTGTGACACTACACTAATTTCGTTAGAATTAAAATGTATTAAGTGATTGAGTTGTGTATTGTTAGCCAACCCTACAAGTGATAACCGGAAGCGAAGAGTGTTTGTATCTCCATTTAATTGGAGAGTTTCAATCCAGGAAAAGATAACAACACTTTTTGAAAAGAGCTAAGCTACAACTGGTTGTCGAAACACTAACTTTAAGCCAACATATCAGTTTCCACCAAATTTACATATTGCACTTAACAGTGTAAGGAGTAAATACACATGAGACAAAGACTCTTTAAATACATAGTAAAATAAAGCAATGAAAAACGCTTATATTGTTATAATCTATCTTGAAATCACCATGAGGCCTTCAACAATGGCCTTTCCTCATACCTCACAGTAAGTTCGTTTGAAAGACGTCCCCTAGCACCGGTTTGAGCGAGATTCATGGTCGAACAAAGTAACATCTATGTCTGTTGTTATTATGAATGATGGTCATCAACAAACATAATACTAATACTAAGCCAAACACAATATATAAACAACCACAGGGCATTCGACGAATGAATTGCAAGAAAACTTAACAACTTACAAACATCAAGGCTCAGGAACGACATCACATTGGCAATAACTAATAATGCACAAGAAAGGAAAAATTGAGCCAACTGAAAAAAAAACAGCTGATAAATCACTTCGTTTTACAACATATGTGATTTGAATCACAATACCCGTAGCGATTCAATTGAGGATCTTTTAGAGTGGAATAGAACTCGAATGAAAAAGAAAATGTACATTTGAACACAATCTAGACCATACATTCCAATTGTCTGCTGAACCGTGTACAGGTCAGTCGGCAAGGACTTCCAAGTTAAAATAACCAAAGCATCAGGTTTAACAGAGACTCAAGATAAACAGGAGACGAGAAATGTAAATACTATTAGAATTTTATATGAAGCTTCATCGATGCAAACCTCAGACTTAGAAAAAGAACATAAGCATTTTTATACCTACCACAAACAAAAAAAAACTCCAGATATGAAACATCTTCTTTGAGCAAAACAAGGGAGTGAACATTTCATCATTAAACATAGATAGTACCAAAGCGACCAAAAGAACTCATTATCAAGAATGATGTTATCGTATGTATTCAAGAACATTGTCCATGGGATCTCGAAATGATTTCTTACGTGAAATTGTACCAAAACATAAATTGTACATTCGATGCACGGGAGACGCAATCTTTAATTTTAAAGTACCGAAAGGACAAGCAGTTTTATTGCCCAGTGCCAGGGAATAGGGTCTGTAAGTCTCGTTCAATTTTGGGACTTCCGGGAACATAACTTGTACCCGGAAATTGCGTTATTAACAGAAACAAATGACGTTTCAAGCAAACAATGTGGACGTCATAATCCCACAACGTCATATTTGGGCGCGAAACGTTTTCAAATTTGAATTTTATCGTGATTTCTCGGTGTCACATGACGAAACTTAGAGACACTATAATCATATTTCGAAACTTCCGGATCGGAACTACTCGATATTGCCAATTAAATTGATTCTGCTTAACAATACATATTTTCAAACAAATTCGACAAGATCTGAATCTAAATATAGAGAAAATCTTGATTTAATTGCTGTTATAATGTTTAGGGACCGACCATTTAACTTGAAGAGGGGCTATGGTTTTTTTCTAAAAAAATATTTTGGAGCTGATTTTATGTGAAAAAAATATTCGGAAGGAGGCTTTCTTTCCAAAAAATAATGTTAATTTTGAAAAAAAAAATATTTTGTTGATACACGTGAAAAAAATTTCTGTTCAGAAAAAAAAACCATAACCCCCTCCCCCTTTTCAGGTTAAATGGTCGGTCCCTTAATATACATATTTAGAAATTATATAGATGTGAATGCATCTCGATCTTTCTTTACTCCATTGAACTTAAATAACACTAAGCTTTCATTTAAAAGGAGTAAACCAAAGGTAATATTTCATTTCAATATGATCATGGTAACATTGAATTATATCAAGAAAATGTTAATGCGTTTGTCAGGTTAGCTGCAAAGGTAGAAAATATGATTCCGAATACCAACAGTAATGCGAATCGTTTTTTAAACCTGTCATCATCGGAAAATCCAGCAAGCTGTAGGGCTGGATTTCAACCCCTGATTTATTGTCATCTATGGCTACACTGCCTGCACTATGTCTAGCGCCCTAGACCACTCGGCCACCTAGGCTATATAAAAAAATATAGCTTTCGGTAACCGTGTCATTCCTCCTCGTAGGAAATCTAGAATTGTAACAGTACCTGATGAACATTAGGTGGGTAGGCGCTGCTGCTTTTGATACATTTTTTGCTTTGGCGGTTAGAGTTCTGTAATTTTGTTATTGCCCAATTAAATGAAATGTGTTTATTGCTGATCTATGATTGTACTGAGTAATGTTGCGTCAATAGCTATGGATACTTAACATTTGAACATCCTTATTTGAAGACCAGTTTCACCATTATGCAAAATCGTAGATCATTCTGTAACTTTACTGATGAACAATTGAAAGATCTTAATACTATGTACTAGTATTTTGTATTTGGTTTAGACAAAAATTAATAGTATGTCTTTATGTTGGATCTTAACATTAAGCAAAGGGTTAATTTTCTGAATTTGTTGCTCAATAAACAATCTGGTACAAGTGCATTTATACTATGTTTGTGAAAGATAAGATTTAACCATTTCAATGATGAAAACATTAAATTTGAAGGAAATCAAAATTTTGAAGCTTCCAACTTTTATCAAAATTAAATTCTATCAAACACTACTACAGTGGTCTATGTATGGTGATATGCAACCATTGTAGAAGAGCGTCCTTACATGTGCTTGAAATAGATTTTGATTTTAATTATATTTGATGTTATTGTTTAGAATTGCTCCGCCTACATCCTCTACAAGCTCCGCCTACATCCTCTACATGTCTTTCTAAAACTATATCTCTTTTTACAAAAAGACATGTTTTTTATCTTGCATGTAGTAATTAGATACCCATTAACAGGAGCACGTTGGATTGTTTGAAGTAGCAAATCAGTGTCGATGTAATACAGTGATGCCAAGGTGCAACTAACAGTTTCCCTATGAACAGAACAGAGAGTAAAATGTGAAAAATGGTTAATGTAATATACCTTGTAGGAGTGCTTGTGGCTGCTGTAGTGGCTGGTTTTCATTGCTGTGCTATATACGTGTCATATAAAGCCAAAGATTTCAAAACGGTGCGGTTTTTCCGCTTAACTTTGTTCTTAAGTCTAACCGACTGTGCTATTGGAATTGGGTTTATGTATATAAGTCTTGTAAGTCTGCTGGATAATGACGGAGAGGCAACCAAGTTCCAATGCATGATAATCAGAGATATCGTTTGTGGTACAATTCTGTCTTCACTGTCACACATCTTGTTAATTTGTTTTGAACGTTTGAACGCTACATTCACCACAAGACGGAGAATTCTAAACATTTTAACAAGCAATATTTCAGTTGGATTTTGTTTTGTCGTACCTCATTATTACCTCGTTATACATTATTGAGATTTGGAGTAAACGTGTGGAGATTCGGAATTGTTGAATGCGATCATAAATACACAACCAAACCAAATTTTCTCTTCACTCATGATTTGCCAGTAACATTACTTATTATTTCGATAGCAGTTATTTATGGAGTCGTTGCTAAACGTATGATAAAACAGCACAGAACGATTGGGATCCATACAGGCAGCTTAACCGAAACTCAAATTGAACAGAAAAAAGCCAGGGAGTTACGAATGCGAAAGAATATGGCTACCCTCGGAATGATAATTGTTGTTGCTGTTATCTCGGCTTTTCCCAGAGTTGTTTTGAACATATATGTTAATATCGCAGACAATTATGACACCATGGAACGTTATTTGCAATTTTCAACAATGTTCATGCTGATAACGCCACTTGTTGATCCTATCATATATTTGTTTAGAATTAAGAACTACCGTGAACAGCTGATATGTAATTGTTGTCTCAGATCCGATGGAATCACAGATTAAAAGGATATTGATAGAATTTGTCATGGACTTAAAATGTTGATATTTGAGAACATGTATTTATAATTAAGGTATCAAAAAAATTAACAGTAATGCTGTGATATTACATTTATACAGTCTCATACATTTGCCTGCAAGTGAGAATACAGTCATGTAGTTTAATTGTAGTATATTTCACTGTTGGGTTCAGGGGGTGTTCGGGGAAGGAAAGGGGGATAAACTTTTATTTCTTTTTCTTTTTTCTTTTTTTTTTGTATGTCAGAAAAAAAGGCCTGGGAACTTTTTTTCTGGAATCCTAGAGCAATCCTCCCTTTTCTGTAATTTCATTGTGACCCCCCCTGTTTTTGGCTGAATCCAGGAGTTTATATTTACCAAGTAATCGGTGACATTAACATAAGCTGGCCGAATTATATTTGCCTTCTTGTTTCAATTATATTTGAACGGTTAAGTCCTTGCAGAATTGAAATAAATATGTCAGATAAATGACCTTGGACACTTTTTTGAAACCCAGGGCAACCTCCCTTTTCAGGAATTTCATTGAACACCCCCTTTATGGTTGAATCCAAAAGTAGATAAGTAGCTCCTTTTCAGAATATTTTTAGTCTGTCGTGGAATTAGTTACGATGTATAAAATCAGTTTAATTTTAAAAATGTGTTTGATATTACATTGACATGAAAAAATGCATCATAACTAGTATATCGACTGATTCAGCGTTCGAAGAAAGAGGGTTCAAAAGGTTTCTAGAAAAATGTCTCTATGTTATACTCATTTTTTTTTTTCTGTCTGAATTCTGCACCAAATTATTTTTTTTCCAAAAAGGGGATGTTGACACGAGACCAACAAATGGAGAATAAAAGCAATTGCTAAGCATCATATATTTTTCATCTTTTGAACAGTCCAAACTATCATACGAACAGGCTTTTCATTGTTTTATATTTACACAGCAATGCGTAAAAAGAGGATATTTTTGATAGAATATTTAAAAGTGACGGTGTTGCGCTAACTTTCAAAAAGTGTCAGATAGAATTTTGAGATATTAGTAAGCATTGATCTATGTTTAGGAGATCGCAAAAAAATAATAAAATTCAAGGCTACCGGCCATGTAAAACTCCTTCACAAAAAATGTAGATGTTTATTTCTTTTTTTTTTTTAAGAAAAAGAAAAAAGGGTCACAGAAATTATTTTAATTACTTCACAAAATTGAAATTTTGTTAGAAACATAAAGTATTTTTACCTCCTTTTTTATTTACGGATATCATTTAACTTGAACATGCAATATGTACAATTGGATCCATTGCTTGTGTTTAAACGAACTACTCAAAATAATTGTCCAAAATTTTAAATGTACTTTTTCGGTAATGACAAAGCATAAAATATTAATTTAACTGAAGATGCAAGAAAATGCTACGTTCACTGTTTACTTTTAATATCTTCATTTGAGAAACCACGGCCGTTTATCTCCATGAACCAAGCTAATGATATATAGTCAAAGAGCAGACAATTTAATTTCATGAAAATATCAAAAGAGACTATGCTAATCAAAATTATCTCTACTTTTACCATGTATTTCTAACCTGATACAGGGAGATAACCGACCGATGTTTCTAAATGTAAAAATAGCTGGCTTAATTTATAGAAGTGATAGAAAGTTTACATTTAAAAGTAACCAGTCGAGTTTTTTTTTTCCTTTTGTGATAAAAAATTTGTCTGTACAGTAAGTGATTAAGGGGAGGGGGAAGTTCTGAAATAAAAAAAATGTTACATTAAAAACAGCAGTGAGAGTAAAAAAAAATAGAGAGAATTTAGAATTTAACCAAATCTTCGACACGTCTTTAACATGTTTAAAGAAGGGCGAAATTGGTCAAACTTTATTTTTTTTTATTTTTAAGTTTTACTGCTTTATTCAATACATTTTTTTAAATTTTAGTATAACCACATTTTGAACAGTTCACATGTTCATATGATATGTATTTCCAGTTTGACCACTTGAGAGCTATTTATTCTGTATTTGATTGTTTTTTCTACAATTGTTTATCTGTGATATTGTTGTTTTGATCCTATAATTGTGCAATTGTTTGTCTGTGATATTGCTGTTTTTACCCTATAATTGTGCAATTGTTTATCTGTGATATTGTTGTTTTTACCTTAAAGTTGTACAATTGTTTACCTGTTATATTGTTGTTTTTACCTTATAATTGTACAATTGTTTACCTGTGATATTGTTGTTTTTACCCTATAATTGTACAATTGTTTATCTGTGATATTGTTGTTTTTACCTTATAGTTGTACAATTGTTTACCTGTTATATTGTTGTTTTTACCTTATAATTGTACAATTGTTTACCTGTGATATTGTTGTTTTTACCATACAGTTGTACAATTGTTTACCTGTGATATTGTTGTTTTTATCATACAGTTGTACATTTGTTTACCTGTGATATTGTTGTTTTTACCATACAGTTGTACAATTGTTTACCTGTGATATTGTTGTTTTTACCCTATAATTGTACAATTGTTTATCTGTGATATTGTTGTTTTTACCTCATAGTTGTACAATTGTTTACGTGTTATATTGTTGTTTTACCTTATAGTTGTACAATTGTTGTTCTGTGATATTGTTGTTTTTACCTTATATAAAATTGTACAATTGTTTACCTATGATATTGTTGTTTTTACTCCATAATTGTACAATTGTTGTTCTCTGATATTGTTGTTTTTACCTTATAGTTCAATTGTTTAGCTGTGATATTGTTGTTTTTACCTTAAAATTGTACAATTGTTTACCTGTGATATTGTTGTTTTTACCCTATAATTGTACAATTGTTGTTCTTTGATATTGTTGTTTTTACCTTATAATTGTACAATTGTTTATCTGTGATATTGTTGTTTTTACCTTATAGTTGGACGGGACTTTTGAATCATGTTCATTCCGATAACAGATCTATTTTATACGTCAAAAATCAAAACATCAATACATTGAGATGGAATCACTAAGCTTCAGGCTGATTTTTTTTTTTTCGTCAATTAAAATTTAGTTAAGGAATTGACATATAGGAAAAATTTAAAATGCACTTCAATTTCATAAATAGTTTGTTTTTATATGGTATATATTTATTTCGATAAGTTTAGATATCCAGTATTCCTTCTAACTGGTATCCAAGGCGATCGTTTCCGTCTTCAATTACACGACAGTTCATATCTCGAAAGTCCCGTATTGTTTACCTGTGATATTGTTGTTTTTACCTTATAATTGCACAATTGTTTACCTGTGATATTGTTGTTTTTACCCTATAATTGTACAATTGTTGTTCTGTGAAACTGTTGTTTTAACCTTCTAGTTGTACAATTGTTGACCTGTAATATTGTTGTTGTACAATTGTTATTCTGTTATGTGCTGTACTATGTAAGTATATTTTTGTGTAAACTTTTATCTTGAATAAAGTGTTTAAAATGAATTTAATAGAATTACTTTCCTTGCAGCATTGCTCTTGCCTTAATGAATTAAATGGTAGGTTATTACATGTAAAGATTATAACTAAGACAAGCTACATACCATCGCTGGTAGACTAGGTGTAAAAGCACAGCACATGCGAGAAGTTGATCTTCGTACACAGCTATGTCAATATCAGGATATTTTGTCTGAATTTGAGGTCTTGTTTTCTTTTCTTTTTTTTTTTCTTTTCCTTTTTTTTTTTTTTTTTTTTTTCGCTCGTGGTTGTTTTTAGTTTTTTGTGTGTTATTTTGTTTGTTGGTTTTTATGTAAATTACTGTATGCTATCGCATATGAATAGTGTTATTCAATGTCTACAGTATCATTTACTATCAATTATTGCACATCAGCCAAAACGCTTAGATTTTCAGACTTTTTCAGCTTTTGCATTGAATAATACTTGATTAGCAAAACTCATTGTTGAACTTCTCATTTTGACTTCAAGATGAAGACCAGCAATAGGGTCTGTAAGTCTCGTCATGTGACACCGAGAAATCACGATAAAATTGCAATTTGCAAAACGTTTCCCGCAAAAATATGACGTTGCTGGATTATGACGTTCAATTTTTTTGCCTTAAACGTCATATGTTTTTGCTTAAAATGCAACTTCCGGGTACAAGTTTTGGTCCCGGAAGTTCCAAAATGGAACGAGACTTACAGACCCTATAAAAGCGTTGTTTCATTGTTGTTTTTACCATATATTTGTGGAGACTTTGTCTCATGTGCATTTACTCAATATCCGGTCATTGTTTATTGGTGAATTTGGAAAAAATAAAAAACGTCACGACATATGTACAATTAGAATCTTTTACACTAATTTGTTTAAGAGTTATAACCGATCACTTAAATTATGATGAAGATCAAGATACTTTGGGTTATTCGTACATTGTTTTGATGTAACGAAGGGGATAACAAGAAATATCTACAACAGCTGAAAATTACAGTCACATGCCACAATACCTCAGGGAACTAGAAAGGAAAAACACAATATCTACAACAGCTGAAAATTACAGTCACATGCCACAATACCTCAGGGAACTAGAAAGGAAAAACACAAACAAGACAAAGGACAAACGTAAACAACGATAGGAACTCGGGACAGCCGGACTTGGTACCGGCACTAGCAAAAGTCGGCGGTAGGGTTAAACCAGTTTATGGGTACCAAAACCTCCCCTTTATTTGTCCCGTTTCCCTATGGCATAATAAACATACGAATAAAACCCAATACAGGTAGACTACTACCTCCATGACCACAATCTTGAATACATTCCAACACGAATTGAGACAGTATGGCAAAGACAAAACAAATAAACATTAACAAGAACGCCACACAACTAAAGCACTAGCAGTGTGAACCCTTATAAAAACTTAGGTATCATCGGGTGCTCCGGAAGGGTAAGCATGATCTGCTCGACGCGTGGCACTCGGAAACGTCCGGTTTTGTAACTGTCTGTGTGTCAGTCCGGTAACAAACTCTGGATCTACCCAAAGATATCTGTTCTGATTTGTGAAATAGAAACGAAGTAATGGTCTGTCAAATCGCGGTGACGACCGGAAAACTTCTGTAGTGACAATTGTATCAGTGACTGAACATACCCTTGATGTATAAGTTTTTGAGATAGTAATTTCACTCTGTTGACAAAATCGTTGTAAAAACTACAGGCACGGCAATAGAGAATGAGTTATGATATGTACACGCCATACCGTAAAGCGGGTAATTCTCGCGGGGTTTAAATTTTCGCGTATGTTCGAGGATGGACTTAAATCGCGAAAATCAATTCCGCGAAAATTTTATGTATTCTTAGGGTATATATAGGATCTTTGATAATCCGCGAAAATATATAACGCTTAAATTTTTTGGCATACATTTTCCATTGAAATCCACTAAATTTGTGACCCGAGAAAATTACTCGCTATACGGTATGCCGGAGATATGGGAATATTACTGCTCAAAAATGAGAAGTTCACTATTGGAAAGTCGAAATCATCACACTTGTGGTAAAGTTTTTTTTCAGACGTCCAGAGTTGTCAATGTAGAGGTATAGGTCCAGGTATGATGCTGATGATGGTGTGTCAGTGGTTTCTTTAATTTCGAGTTCATTTGGGTATATCAGATGAAGGTTATCCTTAAATCATCTATATAACGGAAACTGAAATTAAAGGATTTGGCTAGCTTATTGTCTTTTTTCTAAACTAGCCCTTGTATGAATCTGGCTTCATACGAATAAAGAAACAAATCTGCTAAATGCGGCGCACACTTAGTCCCCATAGGTATCCCTATTGTCTGCTGCAAAACTTGTCCTCCAAATTCTAAGAATGTGTTATCAATCAAGAATTCCAGCATTGCAATGACATCCTCCTCTGTATACTTTTTGTGTGAATCAGTGTAATGTTTAACAACATAGGCCCCATCTTTACCTATCACTAAATATGAATATCTTCTTTCACCCTTTTAAGTACAGAAAGACTGATGTATTAAATCCCGGAGTACTCACTTTATCGTGTGGAAGAGTAGTATAGACAGTAGAAAAATCAAAATTTTTGACACTGTTACAGTGGTTGAGTTCAGTTGTGGATAGATATTCTAATAAGTCTTTTGAGTTTTGGAGAATCCACATCTGATTCACTCCACTTGTTGAGTATACATTATCACTATATATCTGGAGGCCATCTTTGACTGTAATAAGTAATAAAGGGAGGTTTTGTTGTGCTTTTGGCAGACCCAGCAATGTTTGTAAGGGCATTTATGTAATTTAGGTACCCGGTAGATACAAGGCAGGTTGTTGTTCTCGTCACTCAAACTGATACCAAAGTAAGACAATACTGATTTGTCATTGTTTAGTATGTCCTCCCTTGGTATGGTGGAGAGTTTGTATCTGGGGTTGCCAAATGAATTTTTAATGCCTATCTCCTTCAATAAGCAATCAATGTAGTGTCTTTTACATATAAATGTGATGTTGTTTTGGGCCTTGTCAGCTGGTACATGGAGGAAGGACAATTTTTTTTTCTACCTCGGGATCATCGAATATGCTTTTTGAATTGGGGCTCATGGTTGTCTTAAGGCGCCTCATTCGAACTACAATCAATGGCTTTATAGACCTGATCCAGTCGGACAGTGTTTAAACTGTTTCCTTCTCTCTCTTAGCCCATTGTTTGGCAAATTCCTCAACTGCGTCCATTAATATTTTCAGCTATGTTTCCAATTGATAGGTTCACGATATTTTGTACCTTTTGTGAAGAGATCACGTAGTTTCTCATTGTTTACGATGTTAAGGTCCCCTGTAATAACGTGACCAGCAGGAGCGTACATAAATGGGGAAGAGTGACAAGAACAATCAGGTGGTTTTGATTTGAAGTCATCAATTTGGATATCCCGTTTGTGATTGAAGATGTAAGTTGCAATTGGTTTTTTATATGTATAAGATATAAGAGGAACTGTTTGGTCTTCAAAGTATGATGGTATCTTGGCGGTAACATGTTGATTATATATAATTTATTTTAATGCTCATTGTTGAAGGCCTCATGGTGACTTCAAGATGAAGAACAACAATAAAAGCGTTGTTCCATTGCTGTGTTTTACCATGTATTTGTAGAGATTTTGTCTCATTTGCATTTACTCCATATCCCTTCATTGTTAATTTAAGACAAGGAGTTTGTCTCTCCTGCAGTGTGGAGTCCGTAAAAAGATTCCCCGTGAGAGAGATGTATGATCTATATACATTACAGTTATGGTGTTCTTGTTTTTGAGAGAATTTCTCAAATGAATGCACTATCATTCTTTCAAATTTTGGCTTTTTACTTTTTTGTAATTCAAAATTGTTTTTCTGACCACCTGTTTATTGTGTCCACGTCTCATGATTTTATTAAGCCAAGTTTTCTTACAATTGGCTCGATGAGTGCCCTGTGGTTGTTTAAATGTTGTGATCGTCCTCTACTAGTCTTTTTGTCGGGAAATTGATGACAGCGATTGTAAGAACACTTTGCCAGTTAAGTTTATGTTTGTTGACGATCCCGCATCCATGGATCAAAGGATAAAAAAACATGGATGTAGCGTTGCTCAGAAATTAGCAATGAATACCGCTCAAACCGGTGCTAGGGGCCGTCTTGAACTTGCTATGAGGTATGAGTAATGCTCATTGTTGAGGTGACTTCAAGATGAAGAACAACAATAAAAGCGTTGTTCCATTGCTGTGTTTTACCATGTACTAAGTATTTGTAGAGATTTTGTCTCATTTGCATTTACTCCATATCCCTTCATAGTTAATTTAAGACAGGAGTTTGTCTCTCCTGCAGTGTGGAGTCCGTAAAAAGATTCCCCGTGAGAGAGATGTATGATCTATATACATTACAGTTATGGTGTACTTGTTTTTGAGAGAATTTCTCATATGAATGCACTATCATTCTTTCAAATTTTGGCTTTTTACTTTTTTTGTAATTCAAAATTGTTTTTCTGACCACTAGTTTATTGTGCCCACGTCTCATGATTTTATTAAGCCAAGTTTTCTTACAATTGGCTCGATGAGTGCCCTGTGGTTGTTTAAATGTTGTGATCGTCCTCTACTAGTCTTTTTGTCGGGTAATTGATGACAGCGATTGTAAAAACACTTTGCCAGTTAAGTTTATGTTTGTTGACGATCCCGTATCCATGGATCAAAGGATAAAAAAACATGGATGTAGCGTTGCTCAGCAATTAGCAATGAATACCGCTCAAACTGGTGCTAGGGGCCGTCTTGAACTTGCTTTGAGGTATGAGTAATGCTCATTGTTGAAGGCCTCATGGTGACTTCAAGATGAAGAACAACAATAAAAGCGTTGTTCCATTGCAGTGTTTTACCATGTATTTGTAGAGATTTTGTCTCATTTGCATTTACTCCATATCCCTTCATTGTTTATTATGAAGATTATTTCCAAGATTGATAGCATCTAAGCCTTTGTTTGCAAATTTAAGTTTTAAGAATGAACGACGTTCTTGTTTATTAGCAGATATGCTAACAGGTTTAAGTAGTCTGTGATGAGCAATATCTAGGACAATTGCAGTTAATTTGTATTCATGTGACGATGGATCTGTTACGGAAGAGTTTAAACAGATTTTATAATATAAATGTAATTTTGAATGGGGTAAAGAGAATAGCTTTGTGTGCATGTGATGAATACCTAGGGGGACATTCATTTATGGTAGAAAACAAGTCACTGAAATGTCACCCAGATTTGGGGCAGTGTAATGTCGATGCCCATGACTGCGTTGACGGCGTTGGCTTCCATTCAAGATATTCATCACATTGATAGAGCAACACCCCGGACTTGACCTATACTTTACTTTGTCATTGCAACCATAGGGTATTGCGGTTCCAAGCTCTCTAATCCAGTACTCTTCTCGTTGTAAACAGTATGATGTACTTAAAGTTGGATTGTTTGTGTTGTGATATACTTTCTCAAGGTTTCTTACCTTCATGTTGACGATGGAGTGGTCTGGTTGATTGAAGTGTTTGTAGACATGACGAGTCTTCTTGTCTTTGTCTTCGTAACGATGTCCACACGTTCTTTTATTCAATCTATCTTGAAAGGAGAGAAAATGACAATACGTAATTTTGAAAGATGGGTCAAGGGGTGCTCGCCGCTAAACTGCCGGCTAGCTCAAGGAGCCCAGTCTGCTGGTAAAACACTGTCGCACTACTGAAGAAAAATCAAATTTAAAACTTCCCGAAGGGTTTGGTCAAGAATCATCAAATATTTCAGTAGACATAGGCAGTATCGGTGAGAGGCCAGTATGTGTGTAACATTTTCAGGTCACTAGATCTCAAAACTAATTTTACGGATGCAAGCAGAGTACCTTGTCGATATCCCCTATTATGCATCTTTAATCAGTTTTTGGCATTTTAACAATATTTCCGTAAAACGAGGATTAGAAATGCCCATAGTAATAAGCTAGCTGTTTACGAGTAACGCCATATTTAGATATTAAATGTTAATATCTATTATAAAACTTCTTAAAAGTATTCAACAACTGATAAATCTGTAACCCTGTTGTAAAAGTTTGGCTGTGATAGTAAGGTTACGTTCATTAAAATTGTCAAGTGTAGAACAAACGGTGCGAATCTGTTTCATTTTTTTTTTCATAATCATGAGCACCAGTGTTACTCGATTTGTTAACATAATTGTTGCTGCACGTTATCATTAGTTGCTTTAGCAATCTTGTCATCTGTACGCCTAGTTGATGTGGTAGTAAAACTAAAATATTGAAATTCTGACAAACCCTTCATATTACACGGCTGGTAATCAGTGCATGCAGAACCTTTGGCTCAGCAAAGAAATCTGTCAGGACAGCTTCCGGTTGTGACAGAGGAGACTATACACAACCGCGTCGCAAAGTTGGTACATGTGGAAAACCGAAAAAAGCTTTTTTATTGATCTCATATCGCAAAATCAAAGAATACAGTGGTGTGGTATATGCCTTGATGATGTCAAACAAGCATAGTTAACGTTTATTGTCCTAAACGAAGTAGATATTTCGCAATGTCGATCGTCAAACTTTGTGACACTCTCCCATTCTCGTCATCTATTCGACAAAAGTTCCTGTTATCTTTTCAATATTTTTCATCGTTAGATTTCTCCTGCAATACTTAATATATTTTCGGATACATCAGAATTATATGGTAATCAATACAAAAACTGTCAATATAATTGCTTAAATGCTTGAAGGGATTTGTTCTGGTGTAGGATATTGATAATGCTAATAAGTGAGTACTAACGATTTGAAATTCGGTCTTTCTTTATAAGTCATTTCTAAATTTTGAAGCCATTTAGTTTTCGTACAGATAATCAAACTGGTATTTGCATTCGGATTTAATTTCTTTATAGTTGGAGTTAACATATGTGTTACGGTCTCATGTTCATTTACTCCATATCCTTTCATAAAATATTTATAAATATGTGATTAACAATGAAAGTAAATACACATCTCAGAAAATTTCTATAAATGCATGCAAAACCATAATGGAAAAGCATGTTGTGTTTCCTTCTATAGCTTATTATTTCTAACGTCAATTGACAACAGGTATCAGACAGTTTATCTGTGGTCATTGTTTTTTTTGTGATTGAAATAGAAGATTCAGGGCAAAAATTCAGTTTTCTTTTGTTTTCTTGTCGAAGAAGTTATATTGTTGTCATGGAAACCATTAAGGACAAAATGTATAATGAACACATACTGTTGTTTTCTCCAATTTTCCCCATTCTTTATTTTGTATAACTTAATATATTTCTAAATAGATATTCAATTAATGAAATGGAGTTATCGATATTGCAGTTCTAAGATTCACTGAACAATGTCTCATCGATAGCTAATTTAACTATTCTCTGACCAATATCATCATAATACAGCATCGTAGATCATATGTAATTGAAAAATATCCTTAAATTATAAATTTGGGGTTTGGCTATACTTAAAGTATTCCTTTATGTTAAATCTTGACATTAAACAATAGGTTAATTTTCTGCATTTGTTGCTCTATAATCACTTTGGTACAAGTGCATTTTTCAGCAGTCACTCTACTTATAAAAGATATATATAACTTTTTAATGATAAAACAACGGCAGTAGAATACCGAAGGAACAAAGGGTGAAATTCACAAAAATCGAAGTCCAAAGACAGGGCAAAAACGAGAACACAGAAAACAATGACGTCAGACACAAAAACAATAACGTTAGACAGACACAAAGCACAGAACCAGAAATCACAACAAAGGCAACATTAATTTTGATGAAAACGTAAATTTTGAAGCTCAAAGATTTTATCCAAATATATTTCAATAATCACTACTACAGTAGTCTATGTCTGGTACTATGCAACTATAGTAGAAGAGATGTTTTATATACGCTTTGAGATACTGTTTGATTTTAAAGAAGAAGGGATATTAAGATGATTTTATTATGAATATTCGATTAACGTGTTATTCCTTCCCAGTTTAAATTTCTATCTTCGTGTAAACCAGGTACTCTTTTACATTTTCGAGAATGTTCCCAGTCGAATATTTTATCCTGGTGATTTTGTAATGTTTTTTCTTAAGTCAAAGCAATTTTTTCTGCGCATTTATTTTTCATGCTATTATTTCATGCCATATTTATCATGACAATAGAGATTAAACCCTTCTGAATCACTAGATTTTACAATCTATGAATTAATAGGTACCAAGAGGGATCTGTGAGGAACGGAATGCCTTGAATAATTCAATTACGTTTGATTTTAATGAATTTCCTTTTGTCTATGAATGATAGATAAACAGAAATATCAATTTTTCTATAGGTGATCTGGAATAAGCAGCCACTCGAATTTTAAGGTCACAATTTACAGTTTCTTATGCAACTTAAGTCATGATAAAAGAACCTTGTTTCAAAATTTCAAAATCATTTAACAATTGCTACTACATTTTTCAAGCAAAAGAAAAACCCATAGAGCAAACTTCATCTTGAACTAATTTCTCAACAACAAAAGTAAAGCAGTCGTAAATAATATTTGTAATGTCTTTGAGGCTTACAGTCATATTCCATTTTAATTGGAAACGCAGTTTTCTATTTTTTTTAATATTATTCCAAGGTTATTTATAATTTTAGCATGTAGTTTTGAAATAAGTGAGTATCGAATTTATTTGAAATTATCGACTTATTGAAATCATCCCAAGCACTCATTTAATAATTCAAATTTGTTACGAATTGTAGATTGAATTTCTTCACATACTTATAATATAAGATTTCACCGAAAACTCTAATTTGGGGTATGCTTGCTGATAACTGTTATAATGAGCAATATTGATCATCACCAACGAGAACTAATGATATACCCAATAATATTCCCACATCTCCGGCATATGGCGTCCTCATTTCACAACTCATTTGCAATTGCCGTACTTGAGGATTTTGTCAACAGAGCGAAATTACTGTCTCAAACATTTATACATCAAGAGAATGCTCAGTTAGAGTTGGATTGTTACTACAGAAGTTGGCCCGACCGTTACAATGTTTTGATTTGAAAGACCGTTACAATGTTTTGATTTGACAGACCGTAACAATGTTTCTATTTCACAGATGCTAATAGATTCTTTGGGTAGATCCAGATTTTATTTTCGGACTTACAAACACAGACTGTGACACAACCGGACTTTTTAATGACAGTTTTACGGGTACCACGCGTGGAGAAGATTATACTCACACTTTCAGATCACCTGATGATGCCTGAGTTTTTGTTTGGGTCCACACTGCTAGTGCTTTAGTTTTGTGGCGTTCATGTCCATTTTTCATTCATGCTGTCTCAATTCGTGTTGGATATGTATGAATTGCCGTGATTTTTTTTTTCGATTTTAAATTCGCACTTTCATCATTTTGCTTCGGCATTCAATTGCAGGTGTCTACCACTGGACAAAGTAGATCGTAAAAAAACTCATTCAAATACACAGTAAACCATAATGGAAGGCATTTCCTTCTATAATTAATTATTCTATAAACGTCAATTATCAACAGGTATCAGACAGCTTGTCTGTGGTCATTGCTTTTGTGATTAATATAGAGGATTCATGGCAAAAGTTCAGCTCAATTTTGTTTTCTTGTCAAAGAATTTATATTGTTATATTGTTGCTATGGATACCATTACGGACAAAAAATACAATGAACACATACTGTTATTTTCTGTAAATTACAGGCATCGTTATAGGTATTTCCGATCACTGACTGTTTAAGCCTTTTATAACACCTACAAACCGACCATTTCATATTTAAATCAGTTCGCAAACAAAAGCTTAGATGTCATTAATCTTTCTAACATTCTGTACAACAAAACAGTGAATTCAAACATTCCTCCCTACTTCAAAAACAATCTCGTATTCCTAAACAAATTTTATTCAATCACAAACAGGTATTGCGCGATTTCCAGATTGATGACTTTAAAAAGCCAAGCCACCTGATTGACCTAATCCTCTTCCGCATTCAGTTATAGTCCTGGTGAACGCATGATAACGGATGGCCTTGAATGAGATATCGTTGAAAACTAAAAATTACGAGATAATCTTCTAAAAGGTCCAAAAGTAAGAGACCGACCGTTTAACTTGAAAGGGGGGCTATGGTTTTTTTTTCTAAAAAAAATATTTTGGACCTGATATCTTATGTGAAAAAAATATTTTGGCTGCCAAAATGATGAAAAAAAATTCTGAAGGAGGCTTTCTGCCCCAAAAAATAATGTTAATTTTGGAAAAAAATATTTTGTTGATACACGTGAAAAAAATTTTCCACGAAAAAAACCATAACCCCCCCCCCTTTCAGGTTAAATGGCCGGTCCCTAAGCATATCAACTTGATGTATAATTTTACCTAATGATAATTGTAGTTGACGATTATGCAAAAATGTTGGCGAAGAAATAGAAAAAAGATGTGGAGACATTGTCAGATTGGATCAGGTCGATTAAGTCATTAATTTTTAATAATATCTAGTGCTAGAAAACATCTATATATTAAAGACCATGTTGTAAAAACATGGACACGCCTCTAAGAGCATTACGTCATAGTAGTCTTAGTACCTGAAGACAAAGCTTCTTCTGGCAAATCAGTGTGCTTTTAGGAAACACTTAGACCTTCTTGTATAAGGAGATGGGTTTTGAAAATTCCTTTTATACCCCAACTACAATATCTAAGGATGCGATAATAAAAAAAAATCACACTTCTGTGTTAGCATCCTTCGGTATTAATGTGGATGAAGATAAGTTATTGTCCTAACATTTACTAGGTACCTAATAAGCTTCTAAGGAACCCCTAAAAACATAATAGATTCATTGTAGGAACTTTATTGACTGCAGTTAGAGATGCTATAAAAAGCTAGGATGCCAAAGCCTTTTCTACGAGCGACGTGGATCAGATGTGGATTCTTGAAAATCCCTTTGAATAATTCTTCTAAATCAGACTCGCTTTTTGCCATAGCATTCAAAAGTTGATTTTTCTATTCTTTAAAGCTCTTTTACATGATAAACTAGAATCAACATAATACATGAATGCCTTCGTACCACAATGGGGAAAGCAGGTATTCCCTTTTGGTTAAAGGGAAAGCTCATTTTGTTCAGAACCATATAGAGTCAAACAGGAAATATACTGAAAATGTAAAAATATATGTTGTGCAATGGCCATAAATTAATGTAAATAAACAAAATAAAAATGGTACGGTAGGCCACAATAAAAAGGTAAAATTAAACAAAAATATACAAATTACAAACAACTAAAATATCCAAAACGGGTTAAAAGGAAAGTGTGCCCTTTTAACGTTTCGGCAAGTACGGTCTTCTTCTAGGGGCAACCGGGTCAGAAAAATGGAAAAGGGTGTAGAGGATACAAAGAAGACTGCCGACTAACGTGTAACGAAAATCACCTGTAAAAATCATGCTTAATCTTGAACTTAATCCAAACAGAAAACAAAAAAAAAATTGTACTGAAAATGGCGTATTAAAGAAAAAAATTGTTTTTACATTGTATTACACAACAAATAAATGCTCAGTTCAGGGGCAGTTATCTTCAAGTCGGATCAAACACGAATTTCCCATCTTTAAAGAAGTCGCTGAAAAATTTGCTGTCCAAAGGGAGATAACAAGAATGTTGACATTGAAATAGATAAGATTCAAATAAATAAAGAATTCTTTGACAAAGACTTATATGTTCAAATGGAAATAGATAAAATACCTCCAAATCAAACACCTGAAACTGAAAATAAAACAGATGAGAGTAGTATTGATTTAAATAAAAGAGAAACACAAGAAAATGAAGTACCCAATAATAACATACAAAATGATAACCCAAGTGATACATCCAGTAAACAAAACATTGAAAGTAAGCTCATAGAACTGGAAAAAAAAGTAGACACTCAAAGTAAAGAACTAGAACATCTCAAAGAAGTTTTTCACAAATTAGAATTAGCTTTTGCAGAAAGGGGGGAAATGATAACCCATTTATTGACCAAAGAAAATCAAAAAACCTGAGCAAAAAGAGGACATAAAACAAAAAGAAATGAAAGATAACAAAAACAAAATGAGTGAAGTAAACAAAACAATAGATGAAAAAATGAGAGGAATTAACAAGAAAATAATTGACAAAGAAATTGAAATTCAAAAAAAGCTTGAAGATAAGTCAAATACAATATTATCCACGATTGGTGAGAAAAAAAATGAAATAGTACATTCTTTACAAGGTCAATACCAAGATTTACAACGAGTAATTAAAGAAAATGTCAGTAAGAAAGAAACCGAAGTAGTAAGAAGGATAGATG
>MJUU01044107.1:26737-110476 GCA_002080025.1 Modiolus philippinarum | reverse complement strand
GACAATGTTGAATTTTCCCGCCTTTTTTGGCGGCCATTTTGAAAATGGTGGTCAACGAACAATTTTTGACATCAGTTTTAAAGTTGCGACATCAATACCTATTAGGAAAGCAAATTTCATTGAAATCGGACAATGTTTCATTCCCCCCTTTATTTGGCGGCCATTTTGAAAATGGCGGTCAACGAACAATTTTCAACACAGGTTTTGAAGTCGCAATATCAATTTCTATTTGGAAACCAAATTGCATTGAAATCCGACAATGTTGAATTTTCCCGCCTTTTTTGGCGGCCATTTTGAAAATGGCGGTCGATGAACAATTTTCAACGCCAGTTTTGAAGTTGCCACAACATGGCAAACATTTTATCAATTTACATTTAACCTTCATGTTCTATAGTTTTGGAAATAAAAGACGAAAAATACGATAATTTTAAAAATTCTGTGAAAAATGGGCAATAACCCTTCACAACGGTTTTGGGATTTTCTTCAAAATTTCAGGTTGGGTAGATCTTGATATGCTGAACATTTTTGCAATTTACACTTGACCTCTATCTGTTACACTTTTTGAAATAAAAAATAAAAAATGCACAAATTTTGAAAATCTTACGGAAAAAGGGCTATAACTCCGAGAAGGGTTTCAGATTTTCTTCAAAATTGCACAATGGGTAGATCTCATCATTTTTACTCCATATCAGATTTTTGATATCTGTAACGGTTTTCGAGTAATTTGCAAAAAACAGCAATTTACCCCTATGTTCTATTTTTAGTAACAGCGGCCATGTTGTTTGGTCTACGGACATAAAAATCACAAACTTGAAAGTGCATACCCTGGTAATGATTCAGGCTAAGTTTGGTAAGTATTGGCCGAGTAGTTTCAGAGGAGAAGATTTTTGAATAAAAGTTAACGGACGGACGGACGACGGACGCCGAGTGATGGCAAAAGCTCACATGGCCTTTGGCCAGGTGAGCTAAAAAGGCGGGAAAATTGAAAGTGCTCCAAATTGAACGAAACTTCACAGGAAGGATGTATACAAATAGTAGAACACATTTTTGGGCCCGAAAAATTCAAAATGGCTGCCGTTGCCATGGGAACAGAAAAAGGCGGGAAAATTGAAAGTGCTCCAAATTGAACGAAACTTCACAGGAAGGATGTATACAAATAGTAGAACACATTTTTGGGCCAAAAAAATTCAAAATGGCCGCTGTTGCCATGGTAACCGAGAAAACGCAGGAAAATTAGAAATGCTCAAAATGGGATGAAATACACAGATGGGTTGTCAAGATTTTGCTGAACTCAAATAAAAAGCCATCTCCTGTGTCCATGGGAGGTTTGGGAGACTTTTATGTTTGTATCCAACATAGGAACACTAGTTATTATTATTCTTTATTATTCCAGCCAAAGTTTGTCCAGTCAATTACTCAGCGATGCATGATCAGAAGTTCATGAAACTTGACATAAAGTTAGATCACCATATGAAGATGTGCGTTTTAATATTTTTTTTTCAAAATGGCCGCCATTTCCAACATGGCCGCTAAAATACGTCAAAATTTCAACGTTGTCGGATTTCAACGAAAATTGATTTCTAGGTAGATTTTGACGCTGCGAACAGGATGGAATCATCGAATTGGCTGCCAGGGGCGACAGCAGCTATTGTTTGCAATTGCAAATCTAGTATTGTTATTGCTTTTCTCTTTTATTTTCTTCCAATGATTTTTGTCCGGCTTCGTTCTCAAAGATGCCTTGACAGAATTCCTTCATACTTGGCACAAAGTTGAACAACCATGAGAAAATTTGCATGCACTAACAAAAATTTTCAAAATGGCTGCCATTTTCAAGATGGCCGCCATTTTACGTCAAAATATTGAGAATTCAATAAATCAGGAACTGAATGGCAGAATTTGTTCATATTTTGTATTAATGTTTTATAAGATGAGAGGAAGGAATTCATGTGAAAAAAGTTTGCAAAATGTTCGCCATATTCAAGATGGCCGCCAAAATACGTCAAAATTTCAACATTGTCCGATTTCAACGAAAATTGATTTCTAGGTAGATTTTGACACTACAAACAAGATGGAATCATCGACTTGGATGTCTGGGGCGACATCAGCGATTGCTTGCAATTGCAAATCTAGTTATGTCACCCCAGACTTTGTCGGGGTGACATGTTGTTATTCTACGTTTCTTCTTCTCTATTCTTATTATGAAGTCACCCAAACGAAGTTTGGTGACTTATTGTTTTTACTCTGTTTCTTATTATTATTATTTTTCCTCAATGGATTTTTCAAAGTTTGTCCAAACATTATCTCAGAGATGGGTATTCATAACTTAATGAAACACGGCACCAATGTAGACAACCACCCCAAGATGTGCAAGAAGTTCTTTGAATTTCAAAAATGACCACGGTCATTGGTCACTTTGAACTTTGACCTCAAATCTTGTGATTGGAATATCAGGAAAACTGTAAATGATAGCTGATTAATTGTTATGGCAAACATGTTTATTAGGTCATGACGGACCTTTGTTACATTTGCACCCAAATTCTATGATGCACCGTTCAAGAGTTATGCCCCTTGAAAGTTTCGTCACCTCTTTTATCATGTTTTTCTCGAAAACGGTAAGAGTTAGAAACCTGAAACCTTTTCCATTCAACTTAGGTGATATGTGTTACATTTAAAAATGCCAAGGTCAAAGGTCATTGGTCACTTTGAACTTTGACCCTAGACCTTGTTTTTGTAATAACTCATAAACCGTAATAGATAGCTGATAAAATGTAATGGGAAAAATGTGTGTCTTGTTAAGATCTATATTTGTTACATAGGGTCCAAAATTATCGGACCAACCGTCTTCGTTTTATGGACCGAAAACCGATTTTGATGTCCGAATTTGCGTTTTTTGCTTACAGTTCAAATACCATTGAAGATAATAAAAGACATTCATGTACAAAATGTTCAGGAAGTCTGGACCTTCAAAATGGGGTCAAGGTCAAAGGTCAAGGTCACAGCCCTAAAGCTTTATTTAACGTTAAAGTATCAATAAATGTACATATTAAGCTTTGAATGTTGGTTTCATCAATGAATCAATAATAAAACCATTATGACGCAACTTCCTTTCTGATGCAATTCAGTACATATACTTATAAAGTGTTAACCTGTTAAGTGTTAATCAAAGTACTACTAACACTGATGGACGAAAAGATAATGAGTTTACGACACTAGTTCTTACACAAGGAATAGAAACAAATATTTCAGAACACATTATAACAATCATTGGTGATAAATATACAACACAGCAATTGGGAATGGAATCTGGTTTGGGTGACTTGTGTTTGCATGCAAACATATCATCACTCGTCATTATTATTATTCATTATTGTTTCTTTCTTCCACCTATTATTGTCCGGTGATTTTCTCTGAGATGCTTTAACAGAACTCATTGATACTTGGTACAAAGTTGGACCACTATTAGAAGATGTGCATGCACCGCCAAAAATTTTCGAAATGGCCGCCATTTCCAAGATGGCTGCCAAAATACTTCAAAATTTCAACATTGTTGGATTTCAACGAAAATTGATTTCTCGGTAGATTTTGACGCTGCGAACAAGCTGGAAGCATCGAATTAGCTGCCAGGGGCGACATCAGCTATTGCTTGCAATTGCAAATCTAGTTATTAAGTCTCCCAAACGAAGTTTGGGGAGACTTATTGTTTTTACTCAATTGTTTTTATTATTTTTTTTCTTATTCTTGATCTTCTTCTTCTCTTACCGCCAAAAATTTGTCCGACCATTTTCTCAGAGACTACTGGTCCAATCTTGACTAAACTTCATAGGAAGGTGGAACCCTATACCAAGAAGTGTAATCAGGTCTTGGAATTTTCAAAATGGCACGGGTTGCCATGGAAACGGCAAAAAAGGCGGGAAAATGAAAGTGCTCAGAATTGGATGAAATTTTACAAAAAGGTTGCTTAGGACATGGGTAATTGGTTTCTGGTCTCCAAGACTCAAAATGGCACCGGTTACCATGGAAACGGCAAAAAAGGCGGTTTGGGAAAATGAAAGTGCTCAGAATTGGATGAAATTTGACAGGAAGGTTGCTTAGCACATGGGGAATTGGTTTCTGGTCTCCAAGACTTCAAAATGGCACCGGTTGCCATGGAAACGGCAAAAAGGCGGGAAAATGAAAGTGCTCAGAATTGGATGAAATTTTACAGAAAGGTTTCTTAGGACATGGGTAATTGGTTTCTGGTCTCCAAGACTTCAAAATGGCACCGGTTGCCATGGAAACGGCAAAAAAAGGCGGGAAAATGAAAGTGCTCAGAATTGGATGATATTTGACAGGAAGGTTGCTTAGGACATGGGGAATTGGTTTCTGGTCTCCAAGACTTCAAAATGGCACCGGTTGCCACGGAAATGGCAAAAAAAGACGGGAAAATCAAAGTGCTCAGATCTTTTTAAAACTCAATAAACAAAACGATTAGGTTGTGAGGAAGTGATTTTTAGCCATGATTTCTGATTTGGGAGTTCGTTTGGGAGACTTTTGTATCAGCATCCTGATACAATTATAAATTATTACTATTATTATTCAAGCCAAAGTTTGTCCAGTCAATTACTCAGCAATGCATGATCAAAAGTTCATGAAACTTGACATAAAGTTGGATCACCATATGAAGATGTGCGTTTCAATATTTTTTTTTCAAAATGGCCGCCATTTCCAAGATGGCCGCCGAAATACGTCAAAATTTCAACATTGTCGGAATTCAACGAAAATTGATTTCTAGGTAGATTTTGAGGATGCGAACAAGGTGGAATCATCGAATTGGCTGCCAGGGGCGACATCAGCTATTGCTCGCAATTGCAAATCTAGTCTACATTTACTATTCTACTAAGGAAATCTGCATGCTCATTTTCCTCTCTTGGAATCCATACTACATGTAAAGATATCTTAAATTTCACACAACAATTTAAAAATGGAAAGAGCCAGGCTCTGTAGATCTGACAGTTTACTACCTTTCTGAACAATACTAACTGCATTGCTATTGTCTGTGTAGAAAGTTACAGTACTATTAGCCATCAGATGCGCGAAAGTTAAAACACATAGCTATATTGCTTTAACTTCTCTCCAAGTGGAGCTCTTACTTTTTTCATTTTGTAACCAGCTTTTATTCATAATGTAGGCAGTATTTTATATAAAACCATCAGCTCCTTCATCGCTAGCATCTGTATAAATAATAAACTGACTTTGTCTTGCCAACAAAGGCAATGGATCTAATATACCTATTCTATTTTTCCAAAATAAAATCTCAGTAATGCATTGAGGATAAAGATTTAAATCAACTGTTTGATCCCAATGTAATCGTTCATTAATAACATAATAAATGGGCCTTGTCATGATTTGTGTAACATTCCCGATAGCTGGGGATAAAGCAAAAATCTTACCGCAAAATTTGGCAAAGAGTCTTATTTTTACCTTTGTGGCACTCAGAAAAACTGTATCTGCGACTTGTTTTAAATCAGAGATTTTTTCGTTTGGTATTTGTAAAACGCATTGAACAAATTCTAAACGAAACCCAACCAACTAACACTTTGTGATGGAGTCCAGACACTTATCTTTTTGTTTGGTACAAAACCTGATGAAATTATATCTTCTTTAACTATTTTAGCGTGGTCACTGCATAACTGCATGTTTTTTGCTATGCTTAAACCGTCATCCAAATAAACAACCATTTTTATACCCTTGTTTCGCCAGTCTGCTACAAGTGGTCAAATCACCTTAGTAAAAATATATCCACTTTATTTCAAACCAAAAGGTAGTACCGTAAAAACAAAACACTTTTCTAGATAAATTAAAAGTAGCTTCGGTATTGTGTTATTTCTACTTTCCCAAACTTCCAAGAAAACCCTAAGTACTTTTGGTGTGGATAAAAAATATCCAAATGATGATAGCCTGATTTAAGGTCGAAAGAAAAACCAAAACTATCTCTGATAAATATTGTTTTGCTACCTTCCAATCTTCAAACTTAGCCTTGTTTACTATCACCTGTTTGTTTACATGTCTCAAATCTAGAACTAACCTTTGTTTACCTTTCGCGTTGATTGCTACAGTCAGTGGATTGACTACATGAGGTTAACTCAATACCTGCCTAATCAAATTTCCTTAAAGTAGATCTAAAATTGCATTTTCTATAAATTGGCGGTTATCTAAAGCTGATTTGTTATTTTTCAAAAATAGAGAGCAAGGTTCTGTTCTCAAAGAAATTTTGTAACCATTTTCAATAGTGTCAAAATCATATACCCGAAGAGCTTCATGTTGCGCCTTATTGCGTAGGTCCGTTTTGTCTAGTACTGGTTGAACCTCTGCGACATTCCCTTGCCAAATGTCCATTACCGCCACAGTTGAAGCATACGTCTGTTGTTTTTGCTTGAGTCTGTTGAGTTTGGGCTCCGACTCCAGAGCCCCTTGCACGAAAGGGCTGAAAACGAGTAGAAACACCAACACTACCGCCATTAGTAGCCGACTGACCTGGAGCACCTGCAGCTTCAGCTGGTCGCTTGCGTCCACTTTTCTTATCTGCCTTTGCTGCTTTAATTTTCTTGATAGCTCTGTTGTCTAACGCGCGAATTCGTTTCTCATCCTCCGAGTCACTGGCAGCTTCATCAGACAAATATTCATTCACAGTCTGCCAGCCTCCCTCAGATTTGTCAGCAATACGTATCTACTTGTTCCTCTTCTTGAGTAAAGTTGTAGACTCTTCTAATACGTCTCGCGCTCTCTTGAATCTTTTCTTATCGATACAATTTACGGCTGTTTCAATGTTGTCCAGAACTTCACAATTCAACTCGAACTGGATTTGGTTTCATTTTAACTTAAAGGAATTCTCCGTCTTTTTAATCTTTTTAGCTAAACTGTGCGTGGTTTCTGTGAGGTTCTTCTCCAAGTCAGAAAGCTTGTTGCTCATGTATGTTTTAAACAGCGAGAGAAGGTCAGAATTTGTTACCTCTTCACAGCTGCGTCGGTTTTCCGGAGGTGTACTCGATTCTTTTTTTTCTGATGGAGGCTTTTGCTTACCAGCATCTAATAATTCCAATTCCGTATCTCGATCTATCTTGCTGTCAGACATCTCACTTCTTTGTCGATAGGTCACCTCCCAAACCTCGATAAATGAAAGAATGTGCAGAATTTCTTTTTCTCTAATTTCTGTCCTGTTTCACGTTTCTTGAACAGTTGGAGAAATACTGTTCTCCTCTCTAGAGAGAATGTTATTCTCGGCAAGTGATTGGATGAAATTCAATTATGACGTCAAATATGTTTGCCGTTTTCCGACTGTACCATTGTGACGTCATGAAAAAAGGCGACCATGCCTGCTGACGTCACGCCCAAAGAACACATTTATTTCGGATCATCAGAAAAGGGGGTTATGTTTTTGTCCAAAATCTCCTTGAAATCATTAGAGAAATAAAATCCACAATCGTATCTCGTTACAAACGACATTTCTACACTCTCGATAGTTAATTTTTTCAAATATTTTAAACGCTCGGCAAGCCTCGCGTTTAAGAATTTGAAAATTTAACTATCTCTAGTGTAGAAATGTCGTTTCTCACTCGATGCTGTTGTGGATTCTATATATATACTAACCGCGAAACTAAAGCATATTCATACGCTAAAAAATCTATCCGAAAACTGCAAATAAATATATCTACTCAAACTTTCTTATGCTGAAATCCATGAAATTCTTATATCGCGATATGAAAAACTCCTTCGAAAGAAAATGATGCGGTAAAATTAAGAAAGAAACTGAATTTTTCTGCTCATTTTAATCAATTGGAATTAAATAATAGCAGCCTATGGTATAAGCTGCACATATATTCCTCATGTGAGACATTTTTTCTTTACCAAATACTTTAAAAAAAATTCACAAATCTTACCCTAACCCTATAACATTTTGACTAAAATTATATTTTTTTTTTAAATTGTTTAAGTTAAATTAAGATAAAGGCCATGGCTGCCATAGGTTGTTGGCATGTTAACATGGACTGGAGTTGTTTTCGGTATTGTTTTATACCGAGCCTCAAGGAGGTGTAAAATAAGCGAAAAACAACGAGAAATCATGCTATTATGCCACGATCTATGAAAGGCCATTAATTATTTTGATTCTTATAAGGGAATGTTACATTATGTGCTAAAGGTGTTATATAGGTATTATACCATGGATCTATTCAAAAGGCTAAATCATACCCCCCATATTAGAATGGTATAAAGAACCCCCTGTGCATCTCAGGTCCATATTCTGACAACTGTTTTGAGTGTTTCAATGGTCTTTCCTGAATATAAACAATGCTTACATGATATAAAAAATAAAGAGATATGGTGTAAATGTGCATGTGACAATATCCATATAAAACCATCGTAAGATTAAGCAAATTGAACAACGCTTTCATTGTTGTTCTTCATCTTAAAGTCACCACGAGGCCTTCAACAGAGCAAACACTCCTACCTCACAGTTAAGATGATTAAATTAACCAAACTATAATTTTTAAAATACTCATCAAACAAATCTTTCAATATTTAAGTTTTCACCTCAGTTTTGTCATTCTCTTGACTTATCTTATCTGCACGTAGTTTAAATTCACTAAAAATGGGAATAAAAAGAACTCCATAGTGTTTTCTTTACAACAAGCATAGATTATAGCAATTTCTAAGTAATATAAACTTCCTACATCTATAAAACGTACCCCTACCCCAATAAATTGTCTCTTGACATTTGTTTCTCTGTGCTGGCATAAAACTTACAGAACATTAATATTAATATTGAATAAATCATATCAAAACTCGGTATTTCGAACATAACTTGTTCCACTCAAACTCATTATTTTGCCAAAAATTGATGAAAAATGGTAATTTCCAGCATTTCAGATCAGATTAACCCAAAATTAAATCGTTATACATAAAAAATTGGATGATATATCTGCAGATATGCCAATTATTTGTTCTAAGAGATGCATTAGTATAAATTTTGTTAATACACTTTTTAGAAAACCAAGGAGTTGTTACCCCAACCCAACAATATTTTGCCTTCAAATCCTCAAAGTTTGGCTGTTTTTACACACACACACACACACACACATATATATATATATATATACGTCTGAAAATCAGCCCAACATTGTTAGATCTGCACATTGGTAGTTCCCTCTCCGGGATTCGAACCATCACTGTTGTGACATCTATGACAACACCGTCTGCTCTACGTCCGGCTTCCTAGACCACGCGGCTACCCAGACTATATAAAATATAGCTTTCGGTAACCGGGTGATACCTCCTTGTAGGTTTATCTAGGGTTGAAACGCAGTACATGATGTATAGGTGCTCGTTCAGATCAGTTGTGTGTATAGCAGAGAGGATTCAATGTCTTTCGACATGAAATGCCGCCACACAAAGTAATAAATTTTATATAGTTGTCTGAAGTATGTGACAACTCTTCATACTATACCTGTCCAATGGATAATATCGTGAGACATTATACAGGGCTTGATGAATTATTTATATATACGTCTGAAAATCAGCCTAACATTGTTAGATCTGCACATTGGTAGTTCCCTCTCCGGGATTCGAACCATCACTGTTGTGACATCTATGACAACACCGTCTGCTCTACGTCCGGCTTCCTAGACCACGCGGCTACCCAGACTATATAAAATATAGCTTTTGGTAACCGGGTGATACCTCCTCGTAGGTTTATCTAGGGTTGAAACGCAGTACATGATGTATAGGTGCTCGTGCAGATCAGCTGTGTGTATAGCAGAGAGGATTCAATGTCTTTCGACAAGGAATGCCGCCACACAAAGTAATATCTTTTATATAGTTGTCTGAAGTATGTGACAACTCTTCATACTATATCTGTCCAATGGATAATATCGTGAGTCATTATACTGGGCTTGATGAATTATTTAAATATACGTCTGAAAATCAGCCCAACATTGTTAGATCTGCACATTGGTAGTTCCCTCTCCGGGATTCGAACCATCACTGTTATGACATCTATGGCAACACCGCCTGCACTACGTCCAGCGCCCTAGACCACGCGGCTTCCTAGGCTATATAAAATATAGCTTTCGGTAACCGGGTGATACCTCCTCGTAGGTTTAATCTAGGATTGTAACGCAGTACATGATGTATAGGTGCCCGTGCAGATCAGCTGTGTTTATAGCAGAGAGGATTCAATGTCTTTCGACAAGGAATGCCGCCACACAAAGTAATAATTTTATATAGTTGTCTGAAGTATGTGACAACTCTTCATACTATACCTGTCCAATGGATAATATCGTGAGACATTATACTGGGCTTGATGCATTATTTATAAATACGTCTGAAAATCAGCCCAACATTGTTAGATCTGCACATTGGTAGTTCCCTCTCCGGGATTCGAACCATGACTTCTGTGACATCTATGGCAACACCGCCTGCACTACGTCCAGCGCCCCAGACCACGCGGCTACCTAGGCTATATAAAATATTGGTTTCGGTAACCGGGTGATACCTCCTCGTAGGTTTAATCTAGGGTTGAAACGCAGTACATGATGTATAGGTGCTCGTGCAGATCAGCTGTATGTATAGCAGAGAGGATTCAATATCTTTCGACAAGGAATGCCGCCACACAAAATAATAATTTCTATATAGTTGTCTGAAGTATGTGACAACTCTTCATACTATACCTGTCCAATGGATAATATCGTGAGACATTATACTGGGCTTGATGAGTTATTTATATATACGTCTGAAAATAAGCCCAACATTGTTAGATCTGCACATTGGTAGTTCCCTCTCCGGGATTCGAACCATCACTGTTGTGACATCTATGGCAACACCGCCTGCACTACGTCCAGCGCCCTAGATCACGCGGCTACCTAGGCTATATAAAATATAGCTTTCGGCAACCGGGTGATACCTCCTCGTAGGTTTAATCTAGAGTTGTAACGCAGTACATGATGTATAGGTGCTCGTGCAGATCAGCAGTGTGTATAGCATAGATGATTCAATGTCTTTCGACAAGGAATGCCGCAACACAAAGTAATAATTTTTATATAGTTGTCTGAAGTATGTGACAACTCTTCATACTATACCTGTCCAATGGATAATATCGTGAGACATTATACTGGACTTGATGAATTATTTATATATACGTCTGAAAATCAGCCCAACATTGTTAGATCTGGACATTGGTAGTTCCTTCTCCGGGATTCGAACCGTCACTGTTGTGACATCTATGGCAACACCGTCTATGTCTATGTCTATGGAGTTGCACTATATACGGTACGAAACAGAGAGCTTTTTTTCTGTTCGATGTATTCGGGTAATCTTGATCCCTTCGATTATACTTGCTCGTTGTTTATAAAATTTGTGTATTTCTGCTTAATATTTGTTCTATGCATTTAGTATTTGTTATGTCCTTCTATTTCTCATTATTTGATCTAATGAACAATTAATTGATTGATTAGTTTTACGTCCAATGAACAATATTTCAGCTATATCGGGACGAAAATAGTTTATTAAATAAAAAAGAAAGAAACAAAAGTGGAAGGGAAAACCGGAGCAACGAGTTTTGATTGCTACAAGAAAAGGGTGAAAATTGGTAGGGGCAGGAAATTAAGCTATGGGTACAAACTGTGCAACTCTCATTGCAGATCTTTTCCTGTTCTGTTACGAACGGGACTTTATGAAAAAACTACAGGATAGAAACCATACAAAACAGTGATCAACTTATTTCAATTTTCAACGATAACAGCAGGTATATCTACGATATCCTTACTATTGATAATCCCCAGTTTTTAGACTATGTCGACCTCATTTACCCACAAGAACTGAAATTTAATAAAGCAAGCAATGATTCTAAATACTGCCCATTTCTCGATCTAACTATCGTCGTTGACTCTGGAAAAATTAAAACTAAAATTTATGATTTTGATTTCACTATTAGTATTCCCTTTTCTTGATGGCGACGTTCCTGCAGCACCATCATACGGGGTGTATATATCTCAACTGGTACGATTCGCACGCGTCTGATCTACTCTTGACGACTTTAATGAACGTAACCTTACTATCACATCCAAACTATTAGAACAAGGTTACAGATTTCATAGATTGATAAACACATTGAAGATATGAACATTTGGTATCTGAGTATATTGCGACTCGGAAACAGCTTATTACTAAAGGCATTTCTCATCCTCGTTTTTACGGAAATGTTGTTACAAAATGTCAAAAAATGAAAAAAAAAATCCAGAAAAACTGGCACGTAACTTATATTCTTTACGTAATAGGGGATATTGACCGGATATTCTTCATGATTCCGTTAAATTGGCTTTAGGATCCAATGACCTGAAGATTTTACAATTATACTGGCCTCTCACTGATACTGCCGATGTCTACTGAAATCCATGATGATTTTTTACCGAACCCTTCGGGAAATTTTTTTAATTTGATTATTATTCCGTAGTGCGACAGTGTTTTACCAGCAGACTAGGCTCCTTGAGCTAGCCGGCAGTTTAGCGGCGATCACTCCTCGACTCATCTTTCTAAATTACGTTTTGTCTATTCTGTCCTTTTCAAGATTGTGGTCTTAGAGTTAGTTGTCTACCTGTATTGGGTTTTATTTGTATGTTTATTATACTATAGGGAAACGAGATAGAGAAAAGGGAGGTTTGGGTACCCATAAACCGGTTTAACCCTACCGCTGGCTGTTGCCAGTGCCGGTACCTAGTCCGGCTATCCCGAGTTTCTATCGTTATCTATGTTTGTCTTTTGTCATTTTATTGTTTTTCTTGTGCAGTTCCCTGGTTGATTGTGACATGTGATTGTAATGTTCGGCCATTGTAAGTGTTTCCTGTTATCTTCCTTTAATCAATTCTGTTGAATCAGTTTTGAGACTCGAACGTCGATATTCTACTCTTCCTTGCTCTTTGTGGATGTAAATGAAAGAAGAGACATTAAAGACTAGGGATTGAAATTTTTATTATGTTTATGGGGGATAAAAGCCAGGCGCAAAACGGTCAAATTTGCAATATTCGGAAGTCCTCGATCTTTACTAGGAAAGATACACAAGTTTTGTGAAATTGAAACTGATCATGACAAGTTTCTGGTTCTTAAAATAATTTTAACCTAGACTTACACATTTTTATCAGCTCTTTATACCTACCTAGCTGGAATCTGGAGTTGAGATGCATAAGTTGTCGTGAAGAACGCAAATTAACTACAATTTTAATATTTAAATGACCAGATCTCTAGATATTCATAACCGAACTAACAATTTAACTTGCCATAGAAAAGTATATATTGACAATAATAATATAACTCTTCGTTGTTCCCACGAAAGCAATTCGTTGCTTTTTGACCTTTATCCATTACCCATAGTAACATCAATGATCAATACATTTTAAACTAAAACATTGTCTCTTTGAACCCGTAACATACATAACTAAAAGAGAAACACGCCAAAGAGCCATAGAGTAAACTCACACACGGCAAAACGAATTACCCATGGCAAGATGTGCATCTTTTCTTAAATATATTAAGTTTTAGATGAAATGTTTTGAAGAAAATGGAATAAACAATTCAGCAATAGATGTTTTTTCTGCACTGTGTTCGCTAACATTCAAGTCATTGCGTACAATTTAAGTATTCCGGCTAGCATGAAAAATAGGCAAAAAGGTCTATTCTTCCGGCAAAATAATAAAATGTACAAATTATTCGATTTAAACAAAAACAAATACATTTTCCTTTTCAAGAACTATCAATCTTAATATTGATTTACCTTTACATTGTTTTCCTTTTTACTATGATCATGCATTTTTGTGATATTGCAACTATTAATTTTTCTCTTAATTTGAATGGCCGGAAAAATAGTCAATTTTGTCTATTTTCCAGACAGCTCTGAAAATTAATATATAGCAATAGTATATATAAAAAAAAGTATATAGAAAAATGTCTATTTATGTTCTCCTTCGCTTCGCTCATCCGAACATAAAATATTTCCTAATTAAATAAAGACTAAAACACCAATCAGGATATGAGTTCCACACTTAACAGCTCGTATGAGTTCCATACTAAACAGCTAGTGCAAAAGTTTAATTATAATAAATTAATTAAAAAAATCTGTCTTGAACTCTTTGGCAGGAACAATATGGATCAACACATGCAAAATAATCTACAACGAGAAAGGAGAAAACAATATACTTATATGTATCAAATATTAAAAACTAATATAATAAACCTGTCGTACTGGTTTAGTGTGGAAACCTCGATAGCTTAATTACCGCCAAAACATTGCTTATATACTCACACCACATTACTTCTAAATAACTATGCGCATAAAATACTTAAACGGTTCAAAAATATTAAAGTCTTTAACCGTTTAGAAATTGACATTATGTTCTCCTTGGCTTCGCTCATCCGAACATAAAATATTTCTTAACAATAAAGACTAAAACACCAATCAGGGTATGAGTTCCACACTAAACAGCTCGATAATACAAAGATACAGTAGATTTATTACCAAATTGAAATACAAGTGAAATAAAAGTTGTACTCAGTTTTTAAAGTGATAACGTGTTTCCGATTCATTCCGGTATGCAACCATTTTTTTGATTCTGATCCCCGCCTCTGGTGTGATTTTAACAACCTACTAAATGGAGTTGCTTGCCTCAGCTGTAGTACCGGCGCATCTGAGACTGTGAAGACCAAACCTATTGTTAAACCCAAATGTTATAATGCTTCTAATGCAATTCCCCGAGCTCCTGTGTAAGATAAAGATTTATTTTTTAAATGAAATACGAACTTTCACAGATTTAACTCGACACACTGAAATAATATGAAATGAAACTGGTTTTTTACATATGTCAATTTTAACAAATATAACTTAACACTTAATTAATATGAACTAATAATTTTCTATGAATATGAAACCCAAACGGGTACTTGAACACTTATAAACTTTCACAAATTTAACTCAACACACTGAGCTGATAGGAAATAGTACAGACTTTCAGCGTATATGAATAATAAACGAGACTTAAACGTGTATAAACTTTCACAAATTTAACTAGACACACTGAATTGATAGAAATAGGACTTATTTTCTATATACGAAGCCCAAACGGGACTTAACATGTGTAAACGTTACAAATTTAACTCATCACAGTAAGTTGATATAAAATAATACTGGCATGGCTTAAAACAGGACTTAAACATTACAGCCTTAACAAAGTTAATTAATAACTTAACACACTGAGTTGATATGAAATAAATCTCAATTTTCTATGTATATGAAGCCCGAAAGGTACTTGAACATATGTAAACTTTCGAACATTTAACTCAACACACTGAGTTGATATAAGAACTACTGCCTATTCACGAATCTGAAGCATAAACAGGACTATAAAAACATAAACTTTCATCAATTAAATTCAGCACGCTGAGATTATGTGATATGGTAATGACTTACTACGTTTAAGAAACCGAAACGGGGCCTAAACAAATATCAACTATCACAAATTTAAATAAACACCGTGAGTTGATATACGAAATATCGACTATTGACGAATATGAAGCAGAAACTATAACATGTATTCTTTCATAAATGTAACTAAGCACACTGAACTGATATTAAATAATACTGACTTTCTATGTATATGCAGCTCAAACGGGACTTATAGATATATAAACTTTTACATTCTTAACTCTACTCATGATGATATGAAATAATACTAGGTTTCTACGTATATGAAGCCCAAACGGAACTTATACATAAATAAACTTTCACAAATTAAAAAACACACTGAGTTGATATGATAAAGTACTGACTTTCTGCGTACATGCAGCCGAAACGGGACTTAAACATATAAACTATCACAAATTAAACTCAACACACTGATCTGAAATGAAATAATACTGACTTGCTATATATATGCAGCCAAAACGGGACTTAAACGTAAGTATACTTTCTTAAATTTTACTAAACACACTGAGTTCATATCAAATAATACTGACTTTCTACATTTATGTAGCCCAAACAGGACCTAAACATATATAACTTATACAAATTGAACTGAACACACTGAGCTGATATGAAAAAGTACTATTTCTGCTGCTTATATAAAGCCAAAACGGCACTTAAACATGTATAAACCTTCACAAATTTAACTCACACTAAGCTGATACATTTGTGAATGAAATGATACTGACTTTCTACGTATATGAAGACCAAACGGGACTTTAACATATTGAAACTTTCACAATTTAAACTCAACCCACTGAGCTGATATGAAATAATACTGGCTTTCTACGTATATGAAGCCTAAACGGGACTATTTGTATAAACTATCACGAATTAAACTCGACAAACTGATCTGATATTGAAATAATGCTGACTTTCTACGTATATGCATCCCAAACGGAACTTAAACATATATAAACTATCACGAATTAAACTCAACAAACTGATCTGAATTGAAATAATGCTGACTTTCTACGTATATGTAGCCCAAACGGGACTTAAACATATATAAACTATCACTAATTAAACTCAATAAACTGATCTGATATGAAATAATGCTGGCTTTCTACGTATATGCAGCCCTAACGGAACTTAAACATATTTAAACTATCACGAATTAAACTCGACAAACTGATCTGCTATGAAATAATGCTGACTTTCTACGTATATGTAGCGTAAACAGGACTTAAATATTTATAAACTATCACGAATTAAACTCGACAAACTGATCTGATATTGAAATAATGCTGACTTTCTACGTATATGCATCCCAAACGGGACTTAAACATGTATAAACTATCACGAATTAAACTCAACAAACTGATCTGATATGAAATAATGCTGACTTTCTACGTTTATGTAGCCCAAACGGGACTTAAACATATATAAACTATTACGAATTAAACTCAACAAACTGATCTGATATGAAATAATGCTGACTTTCTACGTATATGCAGCCCTAACGGGACTTAAACATATATAAAATATCACGAATTAAACTCGACAAACTGATCTGAATTGAAATAATGCTGACTTTCTACGTATATGTAGCCCAAACGGGACTTAAACATATATAAACTATTGTGAAATTGCTGTTTTGGGTATGAATTGTTGAGTATATGTATTATGGTCTGAAATGACAATGAACAGTTTGAAGTTTCTAATATTTAATGTGTCTAGCCAATGTGAAGAGTGCACAATAAAATCATAGTATAATATATACAATAAGAAATAAATATTCACATAAAACAACTGAAAACATAAACTACATATTGTTAATAATACACGTAAAGTTTCTTGTTAATCTTTGAACATTGAATACATCTGTAATATAATCATCATATTGTCATAAATCATAGATATACATGTGATTGACATATCATAAATGTGTAAAATAGAAATTTACTCAACAATAATAATTTGTAAGTAATTAAATCATCTTAACAAAAATTTCACTTAAAACATGTAATTTGTGCATTACTACAACATCGTTATGTCTTCGGGGAAAATAGCTCTATGTTTTGTACGTAGCTTTCTTGTTTTCTTGTGTGACTTTGATATTTATACATTAAGAAAGACATGTATAATATTTATCATTTGATGTTCACATTGATCACTATCATGAAAGTGCGAAAGGGAAAACGGTTGACTTGCATTCCCTGCGAAATTGACTTGTGTGTTCCAGATGTATTATGGGAAAATAAACAATCAGTTAGACGAAAAATTTGGCATTTAGGTTAAAAATACAATTTTTTCTAACAGAAATTAGTATTTAACGTTGAAATATATAAGTCATGAGCATTGTTATGATTACAAAATACCTTTACATTAGAACAATTTAAAATTTGACATATTTTAAAGGCATTTTACCTACTTATGATTTTAGGTAATAATATCATTATTAAATCATCTGTTCTTTTTACAAAACATGTCTTTCGCATTAAGCAACCTAGGTACATCGTTGTCAAGCCGCATCATATCGTTACAGCTGAAAATTCCAGTAAATGCGATAGGGTTCTGTCTTGAGAGCGAAAGTTTACTTGCACGAGGGCTATAGTTTTCTTGCATGAAAACTCAAGAGGAGCGATAGTTTCCTATGATGAGTTTTAATAATAGTGCGATCGGACATAAAACTTCATATTTCGTTTGCTAATCACCACCAAACGGCCACTTTAATATTCCATTTGTGAAACGAGTACAATAATGTAAATAAATGTGCAATATTGTGCAAACCAAGAGCTTACTGAACGATTGATGCTTAAAAATGTAATATATATGCTATAGTTTATTGTGTAGTGGGGTAAAGTTTACTCTGATTTATGCTATAGTTGGTTATTGTACTCCCAAAAGTAATCATAATTTACTTAGGTGTTCACAAAACAAATGAAAATGATATCAATGAAAGTAACAGCGTTTTACAAATGAAACGTTTTTATTCTTTGAGTTTTAAAATGATGGACCGGACTCATTTTCAGATTTCTCTATTACCGCGAATTTCTGCAACTTATAAAATACAAAGAAGTTACAATTATTTTGAATACATAAAAAATGTTTATACTCACTCTCAAAGTAAAGTCACATAACATGTCAGTCACATAAGGAAAAGTGAGTGTGGTATTCAAAAGGTATTCAATAATAAACTAATTGCAATTTAAATTTGCAATTCCAGTTATTGCAAATCTTGTGCACCCAGTGTATTTTCCATTGGATTTTGAAATTCCCATTTTTCTTTTTAATTGCTGCTGTGTTAAATCATAACATATAGAGTTAAAATATGATTTTGTTCAGCTCTTTGCGATTTATTCAAACTTCTTGGTCATTCTCAAAATGGTGGCTCAAGATTTGCAATCATTGGAATTGCAAATTTAAGTGAGTTAATATTTAAAACTTCTTAATATAATTTGACAGAATAGTAGAGTCAAAATGAAATCTTGGAACTTACATCATGGAAAAGAATACAGCAATGATACACAAAAAAACTGTCGCACATATGCAAGAAAATTTCGCTTTCAGATATCTGAGTACACGAGTTAACTATAACGATGAAGTTCTTGACCACCTCCGTTTGTTTCAGTATATATCTTTTATCCGTTGGATTTGATTTGTGCAAAATGACTTAAACTGCACGAAATGCTTTCAAGTCTATAATATATACGATTTTTAACTGTTGATGGTGTTGTTGTTCTTAAAATGGCGTTTAAGTCAAATAACTGACCGGAAGACACTCAATTTGTCGATTTTAATATATGTGTTGAAAAGAAAAAACTAAGATACAGAACGTACGTTTAACAAGAAGTATTAAGAAAATGGGAGGCAACAATTATATCTTGAATGATGTAAAAAAAATATCGTTTTAATTGAAAAAATCCAGATATATCAGACGACAAAAAATTTAGAATGTAAGTAAACTTTACTGAGAATGCAAGTCAACCGTTTTTCCCATTCGCACTCTCATGATAGTGTTGATGAAGATTAAAATCATTATCTTGTCGAATGTACTAATGTTGATATGTTGTCATTATGATATATATTTTGTACATATGTTTCAATGTTTTATGCGAATAAAATACAGTAACAATTGAATATAAATAAATGGGAAATAAGAAAGACTATTAGTTCAGTGGACTATACAAATGAACATGATTATGTTTGGTTCGCAATTATGTCTCCATTCTAGAAGTGTAAAATATTCCTTTACTTTTTGTTACACGAATTCAAATATGCACTTGACAAATGATCGCATATTAATTGCGTATGTATTTAAATAAAAATAACATATTAGAAAATAAGAGATGCCTGATAATAATTATCATTCGATACTTAAAACCATAAATACATATATATACAATTAAACCACTCACCTGAAATGACAATGAACAGTTTGAAGTTTCTAATATTTAATGTGTCTAGCCAATGTGAAGAGTGGCTAGAGCACCAAAAACCATTCTATATAAGGCACTGTTCAATGCCTCAGGCAAGGGTAAAAACAACGCCATGCTTGTTATTACAAATTAGCATTACATGATAATGTGATGTTCTTCCTCTACCCAGACTAATATGTTATCGGGTATTACATCCATTTACGTGTTAATTTATGTTCATGTTTCCTGTTCGTTTAAAGATTTAAAATGACATGATATAATGTGTTGTAAATAACAAAATGAGTGAAATGAACATATTATCAAAATAAATGGAACAATTCATAAGATCATATTTAGATAAAAGACTTGATACTGAAAGTATAATAGTACTGTTATTTAAAATAACTTTTATAAATTTTCAGATATAATTAACCAAAATGCAATCGTGAATTTGAGGTACAAATTCACTCTGTCACAGAATCACGAATTAAACTCGACAAACTGATCTGATATTGAAATAATGCTGACTTTCTACGTATATGCAGCACAAACGGAACTAAAACATATATAAACTTTCACGAATCAAACTCGACGAACTAATCTGCTATGAAATAATGCTGACTTTCTACGTATATGGAGCCCAAACGGGACTTAAACATATATAAACTATCACGAATTAAACTCAACAAATTGATCTGATATGAAATAATGCTGACTTTCTACGTATATGCAGCCCAAACGTGACTTAAACATATACAAGTTATCACGAATTAAACTCGACAAACTGATCTGATATGAAATAATGCTGACTCTCTACATATATGCAGCCCACACTGAGCTGATATGAAATCATATTGACTTTCTACTTATATGAAGTCCAAACGGGACTTAAACATGTATAAACTTTCACAAATTGAACTGAATATAATGGGTTAATGATCTTTTGGGTATATGAAGCCCAAACGGGACTTAAACATATACATGTATATACTTTGACAAATTAAACTCAACACACTGAACTTATATGAAAAAGTACCGACTTTCTGCGTATATAAAGCCCAAACGGGACTTAAATATGTATAAGCCTTCACAAACACACTGACCTGATACATTTTTTGTATGAAATAGTACTGATTTTCTACTTATATGAAGCCCAAACATGACTAACCTATAGATACTTTCGCAAATTTAAATAAACATATTGAAGTTATTATGAATGCGAAAACCGAACGGGACTTGGACATATTTACAAATTTAACTGATATAAAAAATACTTGAGTCTTTACGATTCTGAAACCCAAAAGGTTTTAGACAAATACAAACTATTAGAAATTAAACCAAATGCACTAAGCCGAATGACTTTTTGATGAAAACAACTAAATGAATCCACAATTGGATATGATATATACACGGACACAGAAAGTTGACAAGAAATGTATATGCGTGTAAATCTTAAAAACGAAATAATAAAACAAAAATGTTATTTCATCTGCTGCTGAAATACTATTCTTGTCAAACCCGGCTTCAAAAAACCTATATGGTATATACAAAGTGGTTTTTAGCGAAATGTTACTTTCTTCATCAGTAAACAGGTCACAATCGAACAAACCCTATCGCTTTTCAAAATAAACAAAATAGATTTTAAACTCGGCCGACAGCCAAAATAAAAAAGAAAATACTGTACATATCAGCTGTAACGTTTTGATTTCAAGGGACCCATTTAACTTTCATTTTAGTAATAGCATTGATAATTGATGTAAGAAACCACGGATAACATATTCGTACAGATTTAAACATGATACCAAAAGAAATAAAATACCATACGATAAGCCTGAAAACGCAAATGCTTTACTGATGAACTAAAAACTTCAGTAAATACGTGGCCTGCTACGGATAAATCGAAGAGTAACCAACAGAATGCAAAGTAGTCAGGCTGACCGTTAGACGACCAAGTGAATCCAAAATACTTTGAATGACCTTAGTTTGAATTTCAATAGAAATATATCTTGACCTGATGTATATTGTATAGCTTCTTGTACGGATTCAAATTTGAACTTTAAGTTGATGGAAAAGAAACAAACCGAGAAGAAAATTAAATACCCAATTTCTTATTAACGTATATCACAAAATAGATAAATAACAGGACCCCCCCCCCAAATTTTTGAGAGACTTTCGACTGTTATTTTACAAGTTTGATCTGTGAATTCAAAACATTCATCACAGCTAAGAATATCATAAGATACATTGTACTTATCTGAATCTTTTTCCTAATGTACCAATTGTGTAGGGGGAAGGGGTTTCTGGTGTAATCCAATTTGCTAGAGGACTATGTTATGGCATCCGACAGGAAAGTGATGGTTTCAATTTGCGGTCTACTCAACTCTTCATGTTGAGCTGAAAATTCCCTTTCACCCCTGACGCAATAAACCTGTCGAACTGGTTTAGTGTGGAAACCTCGATAGCTTAATTACCGCCAAAACATTGCTTATATACTCACACCACATTACTTCTAAATAACTATGCGCATAAAATAGTTAAACGGTTAAAAAAATATTAAAGTCTTTAACCGTTTAGAAATTGACATTTTCCGGCCATCAAATAATAGATTCTCCGTGGTCAACAAATTATTTTCGCATTTATCAATTATAAACGGCTTTACAATACATTAAACTTACTTTTATTTCACAGAAATTACAAATAGATGATTTATATTATAATATTTTATATTCAAAGGTTATCAAAATATCAAAAAAATTTATCCCTGTCAACTGCCATAAAAATAGACTTTTTGTCTATTCTTCCAAATAGCCGGAAAAATGGACACTTCGTTTAAGTATAATAAATCACTGTTGGCGTTCATATTAGATCTTATTCGCTATTTTTTATGTATCAGTTTTTAAACGTACTTCGGTTAATGGACTTCCAACTGTTTTGGTTTTATCTGTAATGAAGAGATATAAGTTGTCGAAATACGTAATGCAGAAACAAAATTTACAGTAACTTCGCTATTTTGTTATTTGTCACCTATATCTCATGAGATGTGATTGTACATAAATTCGCTTTCAAATTATATTTTCGATTAAAAACCCATATAAATCCACATATACATCCCTCCAATTAAAGAGACAAAATTGGATAACGGCAACAATATTTCAAGTAAGTTTTAAGTAGACAGTAGATGTGGCATTAATTTTTCTTGTCAATATAGATGGGTTTATCAGCGTGAATATTGTTTTATTATTTTTCACAACATTATGATAAAGAGATAAGGACTGGATAAAATATATGCAATGATAAATGACAAGATATAAAGTTGTTTTGCGGACAAAATTAAGTTTCAGAGTTTGAGAGAAAACAATGACATTATTCCAATCGTTTTAAAAGAAATAAACACATAAGTTAACAGTTTAAAGTTTAAATCTGACGTAAATCTTTTTGACAACTTTTATTCAATTAATCATAATATGTGTGTTGCAATATCTTTTAGCAATACACATGCTTCCCAAGAACTTTTATTCCGTATTCTTTATTTTTGTTATTTCTATACATCGTGAAAGTGAAAACAAGAAATGAAAATAAAGAAGAACACCCTATTAAGATGAATTCTTGGCAAACAGTTTAGGTAAGGATAGTTCGCGTATAATTTGTTTAGTCCGGTTGGATAATGTTTAGCCCGGTTGAGAAAAATATAAACAAATCTCTTAGTTTAAGTAACATTGGATAACGTTTTGTCCCGGTTCAGGATAATATTTAGGTACGGTTTCTGATATTTGTACATAACATTTACCTAAACATTATCCAGCATTAAATAAATGCACAGTTATGTAAAGGTTTTTAAATATATGCAAATTTTAACATGTTCATACGTTATAGTTAAAGTAATAGTTATAGTTAAAGTATGTTTCAGAGTAATTAATTGAATTAAAGTGCTTCGTAAGAAAAGGGTGCGCGCTCAGGCATTTTAACCACCCCTTTTCTTACGAAGCACTTTAATTCAATTAATTACTCTGAAACATACTTTAAGTAACTTAAAAACCGTGCAATTTATTTAATATACAGAATTTTATATGTGAGAAACTGAATACTGACATCCCGCCATTAAAATAGAATCTTCTACTCATGTATATTCATCAGTTTATTAAGGCTATATCCATCAAATAGTTTATAAATGTATTTTTTGTTCTACATGCGGAAAAAGTTGTCTTTAATATTGATCTTATGTCAATTATTTGTTTACTTTTATCATATAAATTCCGATTAGATTGTATTTGAAAAATTACCAGAGTTATCGATCGGTTGTCACTTTAAATATATTTTCTTACACCTGTTCATTACATTGGGATGGTAGTCGCGACAGTTTATGAAGGTCCTTTGATCACCTTGATATTACAGAAAGGTAGCACAGGTTCGATCCTTGGACCCGGGAAATTTTTCCCACATGAAACTTAAACTTCATCTAATATTTAGGTGAAACATAACAGAAGGTCAAAGTTAGCATATATGTGAATGAATATGCATAAAAATTAATGAGGTAAATAATTCGTGGTAAGTAAATAATTTGAGGTTAAATTATCAGTTAAAGTGCTTCGAAATCGAAAGAATCAATGGAAAGACAAAAGAAAGATGGACTAGTCCAAGGCATTTACAAGAATTAAAGTGTCTTGAATAACAAAAGAAATGCTCATAACAGGTCTTTAAGCGTAATAAACGTTTACACACCTTTGTAAATCGAAGATTTCATGTAGTGAAGGCACGATATAATCCCAAATCACACTTCTGTGTTAGCATCCTTCGGTATCAAAGTGGGTGAAGATAACATTTATCTCCCTTACATTTACTTGGTGCGTAAGATTTACAAGAATACCTACAAACAGAGATCCATTGCATGATCTGCCAGATGCACTACTAAGCCCCTATCAAAACCCCTTACCATTTTACTGACTGTAGTAAGACATGATCTAAAAAGCGACGGCGTCTATGTCTGTGGACAGCATAACTTTAGTTCTAGTGGACGCATTGTTATAAAATTTTAGTATGATGTTTCTGGGCATATTCTTAAGCAAGGGTTTTAATTTCGGGTTTATGGCCCCGCCTGTTTTAGAAAAAGGGACCAAAAAGGGGTAACATTGTGTATTTTCTTGTCTGTAGACAGCGTAACTTCAGTTCTGGTGAACGGGTCATTTACAAATTTAAGTATGAGGTTTCTTGTCTCAAGCTCAAGCCCGGGTTTTAATTTCGGGTTTATGGCCCGCCTGTTTCAGAAAAAGGGACCAAAAGAGGTAAAATTTGTTATTTTTGGTTCTAGTGAACGGATCACTTTCACTTTCACGGATCAAAGTTTAGTATGATGATTCTTGGCACATTCTTAAGAACCTTTTTTAATTCATAGCCACACCCGTTTCAGAAAAAGGGGCCAAAAAGAGGTTAATTTCGATATTTTCGTGTCTGTGGACAGCATAGCTTTGGTTCTAATGAATAGATCATTATCAAATATTAGTATGAAGTTTCTTTCCTCAAGCTTAAGTTGAGTTTTTCAATTTCAAGTTTTTGATCCCACTTGTTTCAGAAAAAGGGGCCAAAAGGGGTTAAAGTAAGTGAGAACCGAACCCTCAGTCAAAGTTAAATTTGGTGATTTCACAGATTTGAGTGTAGAATCTTTATTCTTTAAAGCATTTTGATGGGGTTTCTGTCATTGTACTCCCAAGGAAATTTTGAATCAGGTGTATACCAATAGCTTTCACATGGCATGTACCGTTCATGAGGTAAATTGGGCCAAAAAAAGGCGAATTTCAAAAATTTTAATTTTCAAATATTTATTCCGATTTTGAAACAGTTTTTTGCAATGGATTAATATGAAAAATTGTGCTTAACCATAGATTTTTGATAACTTGTTTCCTTTCCGAGGTATGAGGGGCCAAATTGGGTCAAATGGCAAATATGTGGAATTGACTTTTCATCCGATTCAATGGGAATTTTTTCGTTGGATTCATCTCATCCTAAGCTATCGTTAGTATTCAAGGGATTTTGCATATTTACCTTCTACCATTACCAGGCTAAAAGGGTTAAATGGACCAGAATTGCAATTTTTAGAAATATGTGAAATCTATATTTTTTGCATCGCTCTTACGGTTCCAAGCTATAAGGGGTCAAAGTGGCCAAATTGCAATATTCAAAATTTTTGAAATCTATATTTTTCTTTGGATTTTCTCTTGATGTAAGCTTTTAGTTGGAAGTCAACAGAAACTTCTTAGCTCTTACCATTTCCAATCAATAAGTGATTAAAAGCGATAATTTTTATTTTCGCTAATTTGTGTCCATTTCATAAATATGTCAAAGTCCTTATTGTGATTGTTCATTTTAATTTACACTTGTTCAAAGTTTAGTGGTCGACATGCTGCGCTTGGCGTAGCCCTTCATTGTTGAATGTGGAGGCCGCTTTTTTTCAACATACAATAGGGATTCCAATGGGAACAAATTGTGCACCACTTTTAGCTTACACTTTCCTTTTTTCATATGAAGCAAAGTTTTTATTAGGGCTAATACAACAGAAGAAAAAAGCAACTAGCCCAGACTTCAAATTTTAGCTTCAGATATATAAACGATGTACTTTCTCTTAATAATCCCAAATTTAAAGAATATTTACATCGCGTCTACCGCAGTGAACTTGTAATTAAAGAGACAACGGATACACCAACTTCTGCTTCATACCTTTACCTTTTGTTATACATTGACGAACATGGACGTCTGAAATCTAGATTATATGATTTTGACTTTCCAATCATGACCTTTCCTTTTCTCTGCATCAATAAACCTACCTCCCCATCATAGGGAGTGTATATTTCATAATTAACTCGTTCCTGTAGGGAGTATAGTTCATACAGTGACTCTGTGGAAAGAACAATAGCTGCTGAGTCAGGGATATGTTTAGCCGTTGTTATTTTCGTCTCTTCAGAAATTGCATGGCTGTCACCACGACATCATACATAGATATGAAATGTCAGTGTCATACAAATGAAAACCGACATTTTCAGCTAAATTCACGTCTTTCCGGATTTGACATAACCGGTTTTGACATTACCCTGGATTGACCCACTGACAGTGTGGCGGTTGCTGTATACAGAGAAGGACATGCTTACCCTTCCGGACCACCTAATGACGCTCTCTGTTTTTATACGAGTTCACACTGTCAGTGCTTAAATTCTTTTTGCCCTCTTGTTAAACTTAAATTTGGTGTTCGTTAGCTATGTTTGTGGCACCGATCGGTACATGACCATGTTTGCATGAATACTCAAGTGATTACAAAAGCTTTCCAAAATTTAAAACCTTGGTACTGTTTGAAGGTAAGCGAAATAACACGTACCATGGTCTTAATTGGTGTTGTCTCAGGATTAGCAAATGACAAAATACCGAGGTTACTGTGAAATTAAGTTCTGCATATGCGCATTTCGACAACTTGTATCTCATCAGTGCAGGTCAAATCAAAACATTTTGGAGTCCATGATCAAAATATGTGTAAAGTTGATAGAGAACAAATTACCAATCGGATCTAAATAGAAAAGCCAAAATCAGCTAATGACAGAGCTACGCAAGAAGGAGATACTCCTTAGGTTTTCTTAATTTAAGATATTGCAAATTTTTAAATAAAATCGGTTTTCGGGCCAGCACCGAAGTACTGGCTACTGGGTTGGTGAATGCCCTCGGGGACTAACAGTCCACCAGCAGCGGCATCGGCCCATTGGTAGCAAAGGTTACTGTGAATTTAGGTTCTTCATATGCGCATTTCGACAACTCATTCTCATCAGTGCAGATGAAATCAAAACATTAAGGAGTCCATGAACCGAAATATGTGTAAAAGCTGATAGAGAAAAAAATCACCAATAGGATCTTAATAGGAAAGCCAAAATCAGCTAAGGACAGAGCTATGCAAGAAGGACATATTCCTTAGTTTTAACAAAATTTTTCTTAAATTTAGATATTGCAATTTTTCAAATAAAATCGGTTTTCGGGCCAGCACCGAAGTACTGGCTACTGGGTTGGTGAACACCCTCGGGGACTAACATTCCAGCGGCAGTGGCATCGGCCCAGTGGTAACAAATACATATATACCGAAGTTACAGTGAATTTTGTTTCTGCATATGCGCATTTTGACACTTATTCCTCTTCAGTGCAGATAAAATCTAAACATTTGGATGACCATACACTCAAAGATGTGTAAATACTGAAGACAACAAATAACCAATATGATCTAAATGTAAAGCCAAAATCCGCTAATGGCAGAGCTTTGCACGAGGGAGATACTCCTTAGTTTTCTACAAAATTTACAAGAATTAAGATATTTTAAGGTTTAAAATAATATCGGCTTTCGTGTCAGCACGAAGTACTGACTACTGGGCTGGTGAATACCCTCGGGGGACTAACAGTCCACCAGCAGAGGCATCGACCCAGAACAAATAACTATATACCGAAGTTACTGTGAATTTTGTTTTTGCATATGAGCATTTCGACAACTTATGTCTCTTCAGTGCAGAGAAAATCTAAACATTTGGAAGACCATACACTCAAAGCTGTGTAAAAACTGATAGAGAACAAACAATCAGTATGATCTAAATGTAAAGCCAAAATCAAGGACAGAGCTTTGCACGAGGAGGGTACTCCTTAGTTTTCGACAAAATTTACATAAATTTAGATATTGTAAGGTTTCTGATAGAAATGACAAATGACAAAATACCAAGGTTACTGTGAATTTAGGCACATTTCGACAACTTATGTCCCAATAGTATCAAATCAAAACATTTTGGAGTCCATGAACAGAAATATGTGTAAAAGCTGATAGAGAACAAATTACCAATAGTGTCTAAATAGGAAAGCCAAAATCAGCTAAAGACAGAGCTGTGCAAGAGGGAGATGCTCCTTAAGTATAAACAATTTTTTCTTAAACTTAGATATTGCAAATTTTCAAATAAAATCGAGTTTTGAGCCAGCACCGAAGTACTGGCTACTTGGTTGGTGAATACCCTCGGGGACTAATAGTCCACCAGCAGTGGCATTGGTCCAATGGTAACAAAACAACGGCAGAAGAATACCGAAGGAACAAAGGAGTGAAATTTACAAAAATCGAAGTCCAAAGGTATGGCCAAAACGAGAACACAGAAAACAATGACGTTTGACACAAAACAATGACGTTAAACAGATGCAAAGCACAGAAATAGAAATCACAACATTCAAAACAAAGCATTCACAGTGTGAACTCCAGTGAAACTGAGAGTGACATCAGGTGCTCCGGAAGGGTAAGCATGTCCTGCTCTGTTAACAGCACCCGTCACACTGTTAGTGGAACAATCCAGGAAAATGTCAAAGTCGGTAGTCAAATCCGGTAAGACGTTAATCTAGCTGAAAATGTCCACTTTGATTTTGGATACTGACACGTCATATCTTTAAATGATGTTATGGTGACGGTCATAGAATTTCTTGAGGGATGAAATTAACATAGGTTAAACAAATTCCTGACTAACCAGCTTTTGGGACAGTGTTTTAGCTCTGTTAAAAAAAAATCACTGTGCAAACTATACGCTCGACAGTAACGAATCAACTGTGAAATGCACACTTCATAGGTGGGAGAAGTAGGTATATTGCTGCTAAGAAAGGGAAAATTCACAATTGGGAAATTAAAATCACCACGCTTATCATATAGCTTAGACTTCAAACGTCCATCTTCGTAAATGACTGAATACCGAAGTTTCTGTGAATTTAAATTCTGTATATGCGTATTTCAACAACTAATGTCTCTTCAGTGCAGATGAAATCTTAACGTTTGTAACACCATAAACTCAAAGATGTTTAAAAACTGATAGAGATCAAATAACCAATATGATCTAAATGTGAAGCCAAAATCAGCTGAGGACAGAGCTTTGCATGAGGGAGATACTCCTTAGTCTTCAACAACATTTACAAAAATTGAGATATTGTAAGGTTTCTTATAGAAATTGGCTTTCGACCCAGTGGTATCAAATGACTAATTCTGAAGTTATTGTGAATTTAAATTCTGCATATGCGCATTTCAACAACTAATGTCTCTTCAGTCAAGATAAAATCTAAAAACTTGAAAAACCATAAACTCAAAAATGTTATAAAAACTAATAGAGATCAAATAACCAATATGATCTAAATCAAAGCCCAAAACAAATTACAAAATACCGAGGTTACTGTGAATGTAGGATCTGCACATGCGCATTTTTGACAACTTATGTCTCATCAGTGCAGATCAAATCAATTCATTTGGGAGTCCATGAACCGACATATGTGTAAAAGCAGATAGAGAACAAATTACCAATAGGATCTAAATTGGGAAAATGACATTATCCAAACCGCTTGCTAACAGATCTTTAAAAAAAAATATATGCCCCACTGACTGTGTGACGGGAGCTGTATACAGAGCAGGACATGCTTACCCTTCCGGAGCACCTGCTCTCACTCTGTTTTTTTAGAGTTAACACTGTTTGTGTTTTTTTGTGTTGTATATGTAGTGGTTGTGTATTTTGTGGGCATGACGTTTCATTGGTCTTCCGTCTGGTGTTCTTGCCTTTTCTTTGTCTGTGGACTTTAATTTATGTAATCTTGTGCTTTGTTCCTTCGGTTTTCTTCTGCCGTTGTTAAGTTCAATCCTTATAAAATTTAACCACAATGTTCCTTGCTATATTGGTTCAAGAGGGAGGTTGGGATTGGTTTTGACATTGTGGCCTCTCCCGTTTTTAAAAAGGGACTAAAAGGGCAAAATTTGGTGTTTCACATATTTAGGTGTACAATTCTTATAACATACCGGATTTTATTGTATTTCATTCAGTGTTCTCCTTGGGAAATTTCAATAAGTAATAGATCAACTGTTTTCATGTCCCATTTACTGTTCATGAGAACAATGGGGATCAATCGGACAAATAAAAACAATTTTATTTTTTTATTTCTACTCTATGGATTTCAATGAAGTTTTTAATTACCGCATCTACAAACAGAGATTCATTGCATGATCTGCCAGATGAACTACTAAACCCCTATCAAAACTCCTTTCCACTTTACTGACTGAAGTAAGAGATGGTCCAAAAAGCGTCGGGGTCGGCGTCTGTGGACAGCATAACTTTTGTTCTAGTGGACGGATGGTTATAAAATTTTAGTATGATGTTTCTTGGCACATTCTTAAACAAGGGTTTTCATTTCGGGTTTGTGGCCCCGCCTGTTTTAGAAAAAGGGACCAAAAAGGGGTAACATTGGGTATTTTCTTGTCTGTGGACAGCATAACTTCAGTTCTGGTGAACGGATCATTTTCAAATTTAATTATGAGGTTTCTTGACTCAAGCTCAAGCCCGGGTTTTAATTTCGGGTTTATGTCCTATCCGCTCCAGAAAAAGGACCAAAAAGAGGTAAAATTAGGTATCTTCGTGTCTATGGACAGCATAACTTTAGTTCTAGTGAACGGATCACTTTCAAAGTTTAGTATGATGATTTTTGGCACATTCTTAAGAACCGTTTCTTTTTAATACATAGCCCCAGCCGTTTCAGTTAAAGGGGCCAAAAAAAGGTTAAATTAGGCATTTTCGTGTCTGTGGACAGCACAACTTTGGCTCTAATGAGCGGATCATTTTTAAATATTAGTATGAGGTTTCTTGCCTGAAGTTTAAATCCGGTTTTCAATTTCAAGATTTTGGTCCCGCCCGTTTCAGAAAAAGGGGCCAAAAAGGGAAAAGTAAGTGAGAACCGAACCGTCAGTCAAAGTTAAATTTGGTGTTTTGAGTGTAGAATCTTTATTCTTTTAAAGCATTTTGATGGGGTTTCTTTCATTGTACTCCCTAGGAAATTCTGAATCAGGTGTATACTAATGGATTTCCCATGGCATGTACCGTCCTTGAGGTAAATTGGGCCCAAAAAAGGCGAATTTCAAATTAAATATTTATTCCGATTTTGATGCAGTTTTTTTGCAATGGATTAATATGAAAATAGTCATTGTGCTGCACCTTGGATTTTTGATAACTTGTTTCCTTTAAGGGGCCAAATGGGATCGAATGGCAAATATGTGGATTTGACTTTTCATCCGATTTCAATGGGATTTTTTTCTTTGGATTCATCTCATCGTAAGCTTTCGTTAGTATTCAAGGGATTTAGCATATGTACCTCTTACCATTACCATGCTAAAAGGGTTAAATGGACCAGAATTGCAATTTTTAGAAATATGTGAAATATATATTTTTTGCGTCTCTCTTACGGTTCCAAGTTATAATGGGTCAAAGTGGCCAAATTGCAATATTAAAAATTTTTGAAATCTTTACTTTTCTTTGGATTTTCTCTTGATGTAAGGTTTTAGTTGGAAGTCAACAGAAACTTCTTAGTTCTTACCATTTCCAATCAATAAGTGATTAAAAGCGATAATTCTTATTTTCGCTAATTTGTGTCCATTTCATTAATATGTCAAGGTCCTTATTGTGATTATTCATTTTAATTTACACTTGTTCAAATTTCAGTGGTCGACATGCTGCGCTTGGCGTAGCCCTTTATTGTTGAATGAAGTTTTTTTTTTATTTCTACTCTATGGATTTCTATGAATTTTTTAATTACTGCAACTAACCTAAAAGGCCATGTGAGCTTTTGTCGTCACTTTTCTTTCATCGTCCGTCCGTCAACAATTTCAAAAATCTTGAAAATGCTGGGCCATTTGTAACCACACTTGACCTTAATCATCTCCAGGGTATACAATTTCAAGATTCTGTTCGAAAAGTCTATAGACCTTACAAAATGGTCGCTGCTATTAAAAATAGAACATGTGGGGGGTAAATTGCTGTTTTTTCGCAAATAACTCGAAAACTATTCCCGATTATCAAATTCTGAGTAGTGGTAAAAAGGAGCAGCACGGTAGGATCTATCCGCCCTGCAATTTTGAAAAAAAATCCGAAAACCCGCCTTGATGTTATAACCATTTTCCATAAATTTTCAAAAATTTAACATTTTTCATTAGAACAACTTTAAGAGATAGAGGTAAACATTATTTTTCAAAAAATGTCCGGCTGTCCCGAGTTTCTATCGTTGTCTTCGTTTGTCTTTTGTCTTATGTGTAATTCCCTTGCAAATTGTTGCATGTAATTATAATTTTCAGCCATTGAAGGCGTTTCCTGTTATCCATTTTTTAACATTCAGCATGTCAAGATCTTCATAACTGGAAATTTTGATGAAAATCTTAATTCCCATTAAGGAGTTATTCGCCTTTTATTCGAACTTTTGTTTTTACATTTTTTCCTGATGTCAAAAGCGCTTTGAGATATAGGTCAAGTTTGAATAGCAATTTTATTACTATCACGATTAAGTATGATATGAAAGTTATATAACGGCTAATCAGAAAACGGAAAATTCATGTCATGATATATTCTGATTGAGTTTGTAATTAATCCTGCTATCTGATTGGTAAGTAATATAATTTTCAAGGTATTTATTTCACGTTTTACCTTCCTGAAATTGATACTTTTCTTACGCGTTTGTTTATGAAATAAAATTGGGGCAATACACATCGCCTCATTTTCAATGTTTGATAGAAAACGTTCGGCCAGTGATCAAATATGTTGATATGTTGATATAAATGAACAAAATCACACAAAGCGACGAGGAGTAGTGACATAAGAGACTGAGATACTCAATCAGTAGATTTCGATGAGCGTCTTGCAGACCTGCAGACGACAGCAACCATGCTATATCAAACGATTGAAATATTATCTCCGAAGAAAAACATTGCCATCAAAAAGCTGAACAGGACATTTTCAGTAACTTCGGTATTTTGTTATTAAATAACATCTTCAAATAACTCAACATAACAGACCTACTTGCACAGACAGCCCCTCCAAAACACACTCCAAGACTCTGTGATTGTTGAACGAAATTGGTCGATGTTTCTTCCTTTTCCGACTCTAAGAGATATTTATTCTGCTATTAAAAGTCTGTTATAGCACTATTTTATTATACGACCGCAACAAATTTGAGGTCATATAATGGTATGGTGCTGTCGTCGTTGTCGTTGTCGGCGTTGTCGTCCGTAGACACTTTTGTTTTTGGTCAATAACTTTAGTTCTAGTTGATCAATCCTTATGAAATTTTAACACAATGTTTCTTGGCACAAAATAAAGATTTTGACTTGTTTTGGTAGTTGTGGCCCAGCATGTATTTAAAAAATGGGCCAAAAAGGGCCAAATTTGGTGTTTTCATATATTTGGCTGTAAAATATTTATTTTTTATCAGATTTTGATGGGGTTTCTTTCAGTGTGCTCCTGAGGAAATTTCAAATCTGCATTATGTAAAATGGATTTCACGCTGCATGTACTGTTCTTGAGATAAATGGGGCCCGAAAGGGGTGAATCTCAAAAATTTTAATTTTTTATTTTTAGTCCGATTTTGATGACGTTTTTTGCAATGGATTCCTTATGAAAAATTAACATGGCGCTCAACCATTAGCTTTTTGATAACTCTTTTCCTCTCCGAGCTACGAGGTGCCAAACGGGGCCAAAATTGCATATGTGAAGATAACCTAAAATTTTTAGTTATCAGATTTTGATGGTATTTTTTTCTTTGGATTATTCTTGTTGTAAGCCTTCAGTAGTATGTCAACAAATTTATCATAGCTCTATAGGTTTCTGAGCTATAAGGGGTCAAAGGGGACAAAACTGCATTTTTTTTTTAAATTATGTAAAATTTTATTTTTATCTGATTGAAGTGGGGTTTGTTTCTTTGAATTCCTCTTGACACAAACTTTTAGTAGTATGCCAGCAGAACTGGAATATATCCAAGCTCTAAGGGGCCAAACCGGGTCAAAATTGCAAATATGCAAATTACTTTAAAATTTTATTTGTCATCGAATTTCATTGGAATTTTTTCATTGGATTCCTCCTTAAGTAGGCTTTCAGGTGTAAGCCAACAGATTTTGCATAGCTCATATGGTTCCAGAGCTATTAGGGATAAAAAAGTTGATTTTTATTTTCCATAGTTTGTCCACCTAATTTCTGTGTTGAGCTCTTTATTGTGTCCATCTAATTACTGTGTCAAGCCTTTTACTGTGTCCACATTCACTTTAAATTACATTTGTTCAAATTTCAGTGGTCGACATGCTGCGGTTGTATCATGCTGCGCTCGGCGTAGCCCTTTATTCCATTTAAATCATTCATACTAGTAAATTTATATAGTTTCCATGATGTTAATTAGCTTTGTTGCATCCAATAAATGTCCAGAGTTGAAAATATTAATTATACCTTAAAGATTATTAACCCATGGACATCTTTAGACGTCAAGCCATAAAACTTCAGTATATCATTGGTATTGAAATTGATGGAAATCTACTGTATACGTTGACATTTTCGTGTGGGTTTAATTTTCGCTGATTTCGCGTTTGAGAATTTTACGCCAATATAACCCCATCGCACAAACGTTTTACTATCAAAATTTGACGATCCGCGAATATTATTATCACGCGAAAGGTTTGGGTACGACGCTAAGCGAAATTACCCCCTCCATCGCGAAAATAACCACGTTTACAGTATGTACAATGATCAAATTAATTTGGTGATGGCTCTGAATGTCCTTTAGGCCTACAATAGATCCTATGTTATGCGAATCATGTTGCAATCTCCAAGACCGAATACACAAGTGATGGACTATCATGCTTTTGACAAGTTTAGCTGTTCCTAAATAGAAATTATATGTCAATGTTACGCTGCCATATTTCCCAGTCTGCTAATATATTACAAATATCCTCTCTTTCCGACTGAGAGTAGGAAAACCCCTGTTCTCGGCGTTATAGTGCCTCAGAAAAATGACATGTACTTTTGGATTTGAAAAAAAATCGTTCATGCTAAATGGTATTATAATACTCGATGTTGGCCCGAAACCCGATTTTATTTGAAAACGTCAAATAAAATCGGGTACCAAGCGCGGAGCAGATCATGCTCACCCTTCCGAAGCACCTAATGATACCCCAGTTTTTATAGGGGTTCACACTGCTAGTGCTTTAGTTTTGTGGCGTTATTGTTCCTTTTTGTTTTGTCTTTGTCATACTGTCTCAATTCGTGATCCTGTGAATTGCCGTGATTTTGGATTTATGATTTATGATTTTTGAATTTCCCCTTCCTCGTTCTTGGTTCGGTATTCGTTTGCCGATGTATATCTAAATTTAATAAAATTTTGATAGAACCTTAAGAGTATTTCCCTCATGCATAGCACTGTCCCTGGCTGATTTTAGCTTTTTTTATCCTCTTGCTTTTGTTCTCTGTTAGCTTTTGCACATATTTTCAGTTTATCGATTTCCAAATGTTTTGATATGCACGGAAGGGACATAAGTTATCGAAATGCGCATATTCAGAAACTAAAATCTCAGTAGCTTAGGTATTTTGTTGTTTGATAACATTAATAAATCTATATTTCATTATTTTATTTCTGTTTTTATTTAAAATCCAGACAAAAATTAATAAATTATAGCTTAACATATACTGGGACTATATTTTCAGTGGAGTAATATTACAACTCGTCTATCTGATTTTGATTTCAACAGTAATGTATGTAATTAGAATGGATGTAACTGTTTGAATGTGAAGATTTGGAGGCATGAATTTGGGATTTGATGGTGGCAAATATCCGTTTACGGGATCCGCTAATGCTTTGCCAGTAAGCTTAATTTTCAACCATCAAATCGCGAATTAATGACAAAATTATCAAATACAAAAGAGGTATCTTCTTACTCTATGAGAAAACATTATATTCATAAATGATAATATTTTTGCTCCTCTACTTTTTATATTGCTCCCAATTGAAAACAGTTTTTCTTTCTTTTATAGCATTCCATGTATAAAAAAGTACAATTTTAGCTATACACGTTCATGCGAGTCTATGGTTTTAAATACAACTGTGTAGATGCCTCTGTTGCTACGTTAGTCTCAAATGTTATTGCCAAAACCAAGTAGTCTTAACTACTTCGGTGCTCGAAATATTTTAAAACTAATCGCACCCGTAGCATAAAATATTCTTACTTTTACCTGTAAATGATTTTGTATTATTTACTTATTCATCGTTTGGTTTTGGTTTTCCGAATAGAATGCTTTCTAGCTCTAAAGAGAATCAATTGTGGTAATGACCATTTATAGGAATTATATTAAATTTTTTGAAATTCAAATCTTATTTACATTGAAGGCAAGGTTTACTGTCAATTTCAATTTTAGATAATGGACATTACAAGTCTGATGAGAATCGCTGGTCACCATTTCATCATACATACACGGCATTTGATCTGGCATGTCAGAAAGCTTACGTGCAAAAAGTCAAAGAGCTCTTACAAGACTTTCATATAAACAAGTGTAACCGGATAAGGTTTTCACCAATTTATGAATCGTGCTTAAATGGCGAGTCAGTAATAGTCAGGAAACTACTTACAAGCGATATTAAGCAAATTGATTTATGTGATGAAAAGGAGCGTTCATCAATGTACCTGCAATATCAGAATGGATTTATGCAGTTTTTTAGAGATCTATTCCATTACATACAGACCATCCATGCACTTATTGAGCACGCGAGTAACGCAGCTTTTCGACAAATTAAAAATGAAATTGATGAACAGAATACAGGTACAAACGCTGACTTCATTCCAAGTGAAGATAATAAACGGAACATTACAACAAATACTGATTTCGTTAGAATTGAAGTTGAAGAACTAAATACATTTATAAATATGGAGAATATCTATACATATTGTAACACAGATGTCTATCTAAAACAGGATGTACTTGCAACTGGAAGATTAAGTTCATATCTTATCACCTATTGGACATTAGAAGACTCGATAAAATTCAACATTCCAGGTAAATAAATCATTTTTTGAATAATTTATATTTTCTTGGGGAAAGATCATTTGATATTTAGGGGAGGACTGAGGCGATGTAACCTAGATAAACGTGGCATCAAATTATTTATTTGCATTTAAGCCAAAAATTTTTATTCAAAGCAAAATGTAAGCATTTGTTTTCATGACAAGTAAGATTAAAATATTCTATGCAAAGTGTTGTTTTATTTTCTGGCCGAAACCATAACTTGTGGAGAAATTGTAATTTTTGCACGTACAGATGGGTGCAGACGCAATGTTCCAAAAAGTGCACTTAAAGTGAACTTGAAGTTCACTTTTCAAGTGCACTTCGCGTTCTCTCAGCTGTCGCGAAGTTCACTTTTTTGGAATAGGTAGCTATTCCATGACAGGTATTTTCGCGTTCACTAGTGAACTTCAAGTGCACTTGAAAGCTGTCACGAGGATCACTATTTAAAACGAGGTTATCTTATATATATATATATATATATATAGTTAGATAGCATTTTTTAGAAGCGATAGCTGAGGTTATAAAAAATTATTTTCACGTAGCGTTCTTTTTGATAAGCAAATGCGAAAAAATACCAATGCAGTTATATATAAATTATAAAAAATGTAAGATAATATTTTCCCGCTACAAAAGTGAAAACGGCAGTCGTGTAGAATTATAAGAACGTGTATTCCAGTCTCAGATCCGTTTTTCAACGATTTTATTGCCTCAATCCCGTTTCCCTCTCGCTTGAAAAGGCAAACCGCACTTCCCGCGTATACCCCATTAACCCAATCTTTATAAATGACAAAAAGTTAGATTTTCATTATGTGATTTATACTAAATCTTTACAAATGACCAAAATTATTCATTTTTTTAAATATTTTATTTCATTATATCCTTTTGAAGTAGTTGATTTTATATGTTCTGATCTTTGACTAATATAATATGTCATATTAGTCCCAGTTGTGATATAGCTTTTTGTAAATCTTTACATAAATATGTTTGAAAAGTCAGGTTTATACAATCTTTACAAATGACCAAAATAATTCTGTCGCGACAATTGAAATAACCACCAACATATGATATCTCCCACTTTTGGATTCATTTTTGACAAACGATGCATAAATTTGGTATTGCGAGAAAGGAAAACAGCTAAAATGCGAAATATTTCAGTTCTATAAGGTAATATTGGAAAAAATACATATAAATGTTGTGTCGCAACAATTGAAATAAGCACGGACATATAATATCCCCCACTTTTGAGGTCAATTTTAACAAAAGATGTATAAATTTAGTATCGCCAGAAAGGAAAAAAGCTAAAATGCAAAATATTTTTTATCTTATAAGGTAATATTGGAAAAAATACATAGAAATGTTGTGTCGCGACAATTGAAATAAGCACCGACATATAATATCTCCCACTTTTGAGGTCATTTTTAACAAAAGATGTATAAATTTAGTATTGCGAGAAAGGAAAAAAGCTAAAATGCAAAATATTTCAATCTTATAAGGTAATATTAGGAAAAATACATATAAATGTTGTGTCGCGACAAGTGAAATAAGCACAAACATATAATATCTCCCATTTTTGGATTCATTTTTGACAAAAGATGCAACAATTTGGAATCGTGAGAAAGACAAAAAGCTAAAATGCAAAATATTTCAGTCTTACAAGGTAATTTGGGGAAAATACATAAAAATTTGTGTCGCTACAATTGAAATATGCACCAACATATAATATTTCCCACTTTTGAGGTCAATTTTAACATAAGATGTATAAATTTAGTATCGCGAGAAAGGAAAAAGCTAAAATGCAAAATATTTCAATCTTATAAGGTAATATTGGGAACAATACATATAAATGTTTGTCGCGACAATTGAAATAAGCACTAATATATAATATCTCCCACTTTTGGATTCATTTTTGACAAAAGATGCATAAATTTGGTATTGCGAGAAAGGAAAACAGCTAAAATGCAAAATATTTCAGTTTTGAAAGGTAATATTGGAAAAAAATACATATAAATGTTGTGTCGCGACAATTGAAATAAGCACAGACATATAATATCTCCCACTTTTGAGGTCATTTTTAACAAAAGATGTATAAATTTAGTATCGCAAGAAAAGAAAAAAGCTAACATGCAAAATATTTCAATCTTATAAGGTAATATTGGGAAAAATACATATAAATGTTGTGTCGCGACAATTGAAATAAGCACGGACATATAATATATCCCACTTTTGAGGTCAATTTTAACAAAAGATGTATAAATTTACTATCACGAGGCAGGAAAAAAGCTAAAATACAAAATATTTCAATCTTATAAGGTAATACGTAATGGGAAAAATGCATATAAATGTTGTGTCGCAACAATTGAAATAAGCGCCGACATATAATATCTCCCACTTTTGAGGTCATTTATAACAAAAGATGTATAAATTTAGTATCACGAGACAGGAAAAAAGCTAAAATGCAAAATAATTCAATCTTATAAGGTAATACGTAATAGGAAAAATACATATAAATGTTGTGTCACGACAATTGAAATAAGCACCGACATATAATATCTCCCACTTTTGAGGTCATTTTTAACAAAACATGTATATATTTAGTATCGCGAGAAAGGAAAAAGCTAAAATGCTAAATATTTCAATCTTATAAGGTAATATTGGAAAAAATACATATAAATGTTTTGTCGCGACAATTGAAATAAGCACCAATATATAATATCTCCCACTTTTGGATTCATTTTTGACAAAAGATGTATAAATTTTGTATTGCGAGAAAGGAAAACAGCTAAAATGCAAAATATTTCAGTTTTGAAAGGTAATATTGGAAAAAATACATATAAATGTATTGTCGCGACAATTGAAATAAGCATGGACATATAATATCTCCCCCTTTTGAGGTCATTTTTAACAAAAGATGTATAAATTTAGTATCGCGAGAAAGGAAAAAAGCTAACATGCAAAATATTTCAATCTTATAAGGTAATACGTAATGGGAAAAATACATATAAATGTTGTGTCGCGACAATTGAAATAAGCACCGACATATAATATCTCCCACTTTTGAGGTCTTTTTTAACAAAATATATATAAAGTTAGTATTGCGAGAAAGGAAAAAAGCTAAAATGCAAAATATTTCAATCTTATAAGGTAATATTGGGAAAAATACATATAAATGTTGTGTCGCGACAAGTTAAATAAGCACAAACATATAATATCTCCCACTTTTGGATTCATTTTTGACAAAAGATGCAACAATTTGGTATTGCAAAAAGAAAATGGAATAAAAAAGATAACAGGAAACACCTACAATGGCCGAAAAACATAGCCACATGCCAGAAAGTTAATAGCTGAAATGCAAAATATTTCAGTCTTATAAGGTAATTTTGGAAAAAATACATAAAATATCTGGATTATATCTCCCACTTTTGAGGTCATTTTTAACAAAAAAATGTATAAATTTCGTATCGCGAGAGGAAAAAAGCTAAAATGCAAAATATTTTTACCTTATAATGTAATTTTTGGAAAAATATATAGAAAAGATGTGCCTCGATAAAATACCCGTTTTGGAAAGATTTATTAAGAATATAATGTGACGTAAGCATGGAATGTATATATAAAACAGAAGAACGCTATAATTAATAATGGGATTTTAGTTTTAATTTTTTATCAAAAATAGATAATAAAAAGAGAATGAAGTCGTCGAGTTTTCATACTTTTTGCTTAAAGTTAATTTCGTCATATTAATATCACGTGTTTTGAAGTGACCAATCGTTAAGAGCAATCCAAAGCTGCCACAAAGTTCACTTCAAGTGCACTTTGCGATCACTCCCGCGATCGCATCTTCTTTTCAAGTGCACTTGAAAGTGGTCACAAGTTCACTCTAGGCTGTCATGGAATCAATTTCAAGTGCACACGAAGTGCACGCGAGGAACGCTTTTGGAGTGCACTTGGATGGAATGTTGCGTCAGCACCCAACTGTAAGAACTAACATTGTGCCGAAAAATGCCTCTTTCAATTTTTGATTCATCTCAGGAACTATCAGGATCATTATCCGAAAATTGTATTTGCAGACGTAAATAGTGAGTATGTCCATATTTTACCTTTTACAAAACCGTCACATTTTTGAACCAAGTAAACTTGAAAATATGTAGCTTTGACGACAATGAATTCCTCGGATCTATTTTGCGTTTTCAATACATCGGCAAAACCCATACGGAAGCAAGAACGAGGAAATGGGAATTTCTAAAATAATAAATCCAAAATCACGGCAATTCACTTCCAACACAAATTGAGACAGTATTACAAGTACAAAGACAAAACAAATAAACAAAAATGAACAAGAACGCAACACAACTAAAGCACTAGCAGTGTGCAGTGATTTAGAGATGTCTTACATTACGGACAGACCATCCATGCAAACCATATCTTCTACGCATAAAACACTTGTTATACGAATCATTGCCCACGTTGGTTTTGCATTGACCGGAGCATCGAAATGAGGCACATGCAGTTTTCCACATTTCAAGATGACAATTTGTTTACCTGATTAAGTGTCCCGATTATTGACATCAAAGAATTTATATCATCCATCGGTTAGCGGCAAACTCGATCATAGACAATTTTCATAGTACCCATTTCAAAATTAATTTTAAAATGGTGACCTTGATAACGTTAATGTATGTACCCTCACATAAAATCTTTGAATAGCGAAATACAAAAATATTTACAAAAGTATCGTTTCTTATGTCGAATAATATATTAATTTACAAAATCGCACAGCCCTGCCCTGAAAATCAAATGGTCATCCCCTTAGACATTTAGAGTGGCCTGAGACCTGATCAATCTTTTCGACATAAGTTGTCGAAATGCGCACATATAGAAACAAAATTCACAGTAACTTCGGTATTCAGTTATTTAAATAACTGAACTGTATTGATCTCATTTCCTCTTCTGTGTTAATGTTGTGACTCTGTTATTATTCAAATGCAACAGTTCAACTAACAAAATACTGAAGTTAATGTAAATTTAGTTTCTGCATATGCGAATTTTCACAACTTATGTCTCTTTAGTGGAGATCAAATCAAAACATTTGGAAATCCATATACCGAAAATATGTGTAAATAATTTCAAAGAGATATAATTTTACACCATGAGCTGACTTCCTGAAAAAATGTCCACAGAGAAGGAAACATTGTTGATACTTGAATGAGAGCGGTGTATGTAGAACAACCCAATAAATGCACTGCCCAGAGAAGATTTAACATTTGATTAGATTTGTCTATTTTAAAAGCACCGGCAGAATATAGAGTTTAGATCTTCCACCTCATTCGCTACTCAAGGGTTACTGACTTCCTTGAAAGAGCGCCCGATTGCTTACAAATAAGCTAATTAAGCAGTGGTATGTTATCCATGACTTGATCTTTTGTACCGCTATGGAATACATGTTTCCAAGATGACAACATATCTTTCTCTTTGCCACTAAAGTTTGTTTTTTCCACTACCAGATTTGATTTAACTACAGGAGTTGACGTGTTCAACACGGCATGTTTGTAAGAAGCAGGAGATGCTTACTCTGCCGGTGCACCTGATCTCGCCCATGGTTTTTATGTGGTCCGCTTTGTTCGTTTTTGTATGTGTGTGTGTCTTCATTTTTCTTTTCTGTATCGTGTTAATGTTTGTCTTTGTTTCTTCGGTTTTCCGATATGCCCATTGCCCTTGATTTGCTCGTTTTAGACTGACGGTTTGGTTCTCGCTTACTTAGAAAAGTAGAAAATCTTCTCTTGACAGTAGGGTCAATCAAGGATTCAACATCTCAGTTAATCAATTGACAATGTGTATAGTGTGCATCTTGTTCTATATTGGCGTTCGCAGGCAGTCTGTTTCAAAGCCGGCTTGCGTGTGAAATAACATCTCTTTAAAATTAAAATTTGGCGACTCGCCTGACCATTGCAATATATGAATTAATTTGTTATCTTAATTTTGTAAAAAACATTTTCATTCAATTTTTTTTTCTAATTTTCTATAATATATTTTCCAGAAACGAAATACAAGACAATGAATTAAAACATTTTCTTGACAAGCACATACTTTTACTTCAATAGTGAAAAAGTGGAATATTTAAATAATCATACGACTTGTGGTCTTTTAATGGCATCATACTTATTACGTCGACATCGTCTATGACGTATGCAGATATATCATTTCTGTGTACATATAATAAGTGTCAAGGATTACCCTACTGAGATTTAAAGGTAAGTGAAAACCGGACCGTCAATCCAAGAAAGAATGAAGGAACATCAGTTGTTGTAATAACCACCTGCAAAACCTAAATTTACAGTAAGGTCGAAATTTAGTTTAATTTACATAGTAGAAAAGATATATTTGTCAATTTCAATTTCAGAAATTACATGGAACAAGTGTGATAAAAATGGCTTGTCAGCATTAGATATAACCTCGGAACCACTAAAGAATAATAATGTGAGAATTGATCAATGTAATGATCCTGAACGTTCACCACTCCATCTGACATGCCATGATAGGGATGTACAGATGATCAGAGATCTCTCACATGTGCAGAAAATAAATGCACATGTTGAAGAATTTAGTAGTGCAGATAATGGGCAAAACACAAGTGAGAGTGATGAGCAGAATACACAAACAAATGGTAACGTCATTCCAAGGGATGATTGTAAACAAAATGCAAGTACAAAGGTTAATCCCGTTATAACTGACGGCAATGGTCCTTATACAAATGTAGAATACATTTGTGACGAAGATGTGTATCTAAGTAAAGATTTACATGCTACTGTCAGGCGGCAAGGTTCATATCCAACCACAGATTGGATGTTAGGAGTTGGAATAATACCAGGTAATTACATCATCTTCTGCAGTAATTAAATACATTCTATGTTATTTGCACTTCTGTGATGAGAAGTTGTCGTCATGATATCCATGTACAACTTATGTAAAAACTACTTATAATTGATCTTTTTCCTCAATCTTGAAAAGCAATGATGAAATTCACGGATTTAAAAACTTTGAGGTCATAGAATTGTGTGACACAACTAAGTTTTAGTAACTTAAATTGAGTTTTTTTTATATTTTATGTTTTGCACTCGTGTAACTCTACTTAAGTAGAATCTTGTACTAATTTTATATCAATTAATATCCAAAATTCTGTTTGGAACAATCATTTGATTGGTTGACAAGTGTATGTCTACCGTGTGAACCGTGTAGCGAAAATTCATTTTATATAAAATAAAATATAGTTTTTACAGTCGATGTTCAATGTATTTCAAAGTACAAAATACATTTCATTTTATTTTTTGTTTTTGTTTGTTTTTATTCAAAGTAATTCGTAAATGTTGGGAATAATTACATGTACATTTAATTTGAAATAACCATAAGTAATATCTTAAAAATAGTCTGCAATTGAATTTTAAACTTTAAATGTCAATTTGTTTAAAAATATTAATTTCCAAGGAGTTTTATATGTTGCAAATTTTATGAATTTTAAGAAAAAACGTAAAGTAGGATATGATTTTAGTCTGGAATTTAATCTAGTACAAAAATTACTTAATTATCCATTTTTATTTTCTTTCTCTTTTACCATATCATATCCTTTCAAAGGAGTGTTCGCCATTGCGTCACAGGCCTGAAACGGGTGACCTTGACCCTTTCATGTGACTTTCTGGTAAATTTTCATCAGAAACGTGAAATAACGTGTTGTTTTGTTTTATATATAACATATATATATATGTAACATTAAAGTATCTTTCAGTTATGGTTTCTTTATATCTACAGAATTCGTGTTGAAAAAAAAATAGATTTTTTATAAGCATAATTTCTTCATTTAAAATTTGTTTATTCTTTATATCACAAGGGTATTTTAGTCACAAAAACAAATATATACCAATGATTATTGATGTTACTAAAATATTTAATACCAAATTGTGATACGATTCTTTTCACTTCTTTTCTATATATTCTTCCACTTACTGGAGAAGCAGTATTGATTAAGTGTATATTAAAATATTTCTGATGCTATTAAATGATAAGGGTTATGATAACACTGATAGACAAAAAGACAATTAGTTAGTCATGGATGCCTCATAAAAAAAGTGAGGGTGAAAATTGTTTTCATGAATGATTGGAGCCACGGTCAATTCGGTGACTTAACTTTTCAATTGTTACCAGAAACATAAACACATAAATTTCTGTCCATGCTAAATCATATTTCTTTTTGTTTGTCTTTTATTTGTTTTTTTTTCTTGTGCAGTTCTTTTGTACTTTGTGGCAGGCGACTGCGTTTTGCAGCCATTGTATTTGTTTCCTGTAATGTTATTTATTTCAAATGTTCATTCTTGTCTTCAAATCGGGGGCATACGAGTTTCATAGAACATATCTTGTTTATCTATAACGTAAGTTCCAGTTGTCCAACCTTCATGAAATTTTAGAACGATTTTTTTGTAGGTACAAAAGAAAGGCTGGGTTGGTTTGGATTATTGTGGCCCTACCCGTTTTAAAAATAGCAAAATAGGTATTTGGCTGTAGAATAAATTATATATTAGATATCGAATTTTTATGGGCTTTCTTTCAGTAGTTGTCTTGAGTATATCAACCGATTTCACGTTATATGTACCGTCAATGAAATAGATCGGGTCCAAAAAGGGGCGAATCTTAAAAATCTGTCCGAACATGGTAAGGGATTCTTTATGTAGAATTAACATAGCATTTAACCTTCAGATTTATGATAACTCATTTCTGAGCTATAAGGGTTCAAACAAGACGAAAATAGGAGATGTTCAAATTTCCTGACTTTTTTTTTGTTCATTGTGTCGACACATAGGGATTAATATCCGTCGTCTTACGTCGTCGTCCTGCGTCGTCTGTCGGTTTTTGAATCCGCAACTCCTTCAAAACTACTAGTCCGATTCCAACAAAACTTTCAGGATATGTTGTTCACTTGGTGTAACTGTGCACCTGATACTCGGAATTTTGATTTTACATATTTTAGAGGTTCAGTGAGCCAAAATTGCTCATTTATGAGTCTGTCGGTTTTGAATCCGCAACTCCTTCAAATCTGCTAGTCCAATTCCAACCAAACTTTCAGGATATGTTGTTCAGCTGGTGTAGATGTGCACCTGATACTTAGAATTTTGATTTTTGCGGATTTTAGAGGCTCACAGAGCCAAAATTGCTCATTTGTGAGTCTGTCAGTTTTTGAATCCCCAACTCCTTTAAAACTGCTAGTCAGATTCCAACCAAACTTCCAGGATATTTTTTAACTGGTGTAGATGTGCACCTGATACTTAGAATTTTTATTTTACATATTTTTGAGGTTCACGGAGCAAAGTTGTTTATTTATTATTCTGGTTAGTTAATCCTCAACTCCATCATAGCTATAAAATAACTACATACCGGAGTTACTTTGAATTTACTTTCTACATATGCGCATTTCGACAACTTATGTCTCATCAGTGCAGATAAAATCTAAACGTTTGGAAGACCATAAATTCAAAGATGTTTAAAAACTTATACAGAACAAATAACCAAAGTGATCTAAATTTAAAGCCAAAATTAGCTAAGGATAGAGCTTTGCATGAGGGAGATACTCCTTAGTTTTCAATAATATTTACAAAATTTTAGATATTGGAAGGTTCCAAAAGTAATCGGCTTTCGGGTCAGCACCGAAGTACTGACTACTGGGCTGGTGAATACCCTCGGGGACTAACAGTCCACCAGCAGTGGCATCGACCCAGTGGTAACAAATAACTACATACCGAAGTTACTGTGAATTTACTTTCTACATATGCGCATTTCGACAACTTATGTCTCATCAGTGCAGATAAAATCTAAACGTTTGGAAGACCATAAATTCAAAGATGTTTAAATCTGATACAGAACAAATAACCAAAGTGATCTAAAAAGGAAGATACTCCTTAGTTTTCAATAAAATTTACAAAATTTTAGATATTGGAAGATATAAGTCAGATTCCAACCAAACTTGTAGGATATGTTGTTCACCTGATGTTATTGTGCATCTGATATGTAATATTTTGATTTAAAAGACTTTTGAGGTTCACTGAACCAAAATAGCTCATTTTTTAATTTAGTTTGTTAATGTGGTATTCTTTCAAAACTATAAGTCATATTCCAACCAACCTTTCAGAATTTGTTGATCACTTGATTTAATTGTGCTCCTGATACTTACAATTTTGATTTTACAGATTTTAGAGGTTCACTTGCCCAAAAACGGCTCTTATGTAGTGCAGGCGACACAAGTGTTCCATTGAACACCCATCAATTTTTTTTAACAGCTTTTGATGAGTATTTCTTCTTTGCTTTAAACTTTGAAAGCTGATTTGATGTAGTCCTTAAACTTTCTGAGCTTTCTGTGTCCCCAGTTTTTGTCCCGCAAACTACTGTGTGAAGCTCCTTACTGTTGCATTCTAATCATGCTGTGCTCGGCATCGCTTTTCACTTGAGTGTAGGACCAGTCCGTTTTCTCCGATATTGGATGTTTCCAACAATTGTTCGTCGTAAAATATTAGTTATTTGTCAGAATTTGGCTTGTTTTACATTTTTCTAAAGTGAATGTAGCACTATCTGGATGTTGTCTTGCAATAACCATCCGTAATATGAGATTTGCGAAAGCTGTCGTATAACAACATCCGATTTAAGCGAAATAATTTTTTTATAGCAGATTCTTTTACATCCTACTGGCTGTTTATTCTCTTTCAGATTTTATATACAGACGCCGAATTTGTTTTTACTTTTATTATTATTGAGTCCCCCTCTAATTGTTGTTAAACATTTACTTTGTATTGATTACAACAAGTTTGTATATTCTGAAAACTGATGATTTATAAAGCTTGTACATTATATATCCGTTGGAAATTTCCCCTTGTTCCTCTTAAAAATCATTTGTAAAACATATTTTATCTTAAACCCACCTACTGTATACTAAAGATTTACGAGTACTTTGATAAAAATGCCTTTCGTGTATTTGCAATATTGAGGGAACCAGTTCAAAATTTTGTTTACCCTACATTCAGATTCACAGCGAAGACCCAGGAAGCTATTTGATTGATTTATTTTGTTGAAATTATTTCCAGACTGATGAATTTTTCAAGTTTCTAAAGTAACGAAACATTTTTGATAAAGAGTATTTATATTGTGGGGAAAGGAACACGCATTTGTATACAGAGAGTTCTAAGTAGTAACAGTATGTTGCTCCTTTCCTTTGGAGAATCGAAAATAACCAGTCATACCTCGAAAATTAATATTTAGGTCTTGATATCCTGTTCACCCTACATTGCATAATGATAGACTCGTCCGAGAGTATATGAGGAGACCGATTTCAGGTAAAGTTGTTAGTGTGTTGACCATCCGTGAATGTGTAACATATGATCTGTGCATATTAGGATGATTATTCTTTGGAAATAGTGATTCCATGTGATAAAGTGAATATTCTTTAATGTTCTATAATTCCGGAATCCAAATAATATGAAAGGATAAAGCAAACTGCGTGCTGTGCAATTGGTAACCACCGACCATAGTCTTGTCATTATATTTGTACGTTTTAAAGTGAGTGTCTAATGTTATTGTGAAATGTGCGTTTGGAAACTGTAAATAGTTTTGGTTTTTGGCATCTTGTATTCAACTGGATAAGTGATATTCTGCATATATAGACCAGCAAATTGACAGTGCAATGTCATCTAGTATTTATACATTCAAAGGATACTGTATATAGTTTATATTTCTAAAGTTTAGAATACTGACCATTCAAATAACCTTATGTTTCACTTCGTTCAAACGCGTGTCCACTTGCTGGGTAAATGGAATTGGTTATTTGAACTGTGTATTTTGAGCTAGCGACTTGAATAGTGTAATTTGCTAGGTTGTTAATATTTCATTGTGCCTTTTGACAGTGCAATTTGCTAGGTTAATATTCTGAAGTGTCATATGACAGTTGAATGAGTTTTATTGATCATTTGGATAATATTCTGAGAAAAGAAAAAGGATCATGCTTTATATGTAAATATAGAATTGTTTATGTGTATTTTATAGATTTAGGAATACAGTGCATAGTTTAAGTGATTTCCATTGTATGTAGTTGAAACTGCATTGTGTTAATTTGACGCTGCGCAAGTGTTGAATTCTTTATTGCAAATTGCTTGTATATTTTCGAAACGGGAATCCGGAGTTATTCTAGTAACGAACCTCTTTTGACTGCTCTAGGTTCTTTACACGTTACAGAACGCTCTCCCCAGATAACCTGTTGTCTCACACCCCTGATTTCAGTCGATTCCAATATGTTTGTCTTATTCAACTCAATCCAAGTTTCAGCTATTTGTAAATAAAAGTCTGGTTATATTATGTCATTCCATCAAATAGATTCACATTATCATGATTCATAATAAATATGATAAAATTTGGTAAAAAAAATTGTTAAAATATAATTTAGGTACTATTTTTCCAATTTGAAAGTGAGTCAATTATATTTATCAATTTTAATCAAATTAATTTGTATCGCATCAATATAGCTGTCTATTTCAATCATTATTTGACACCTTTATCACAATTACATGTTAAAACTGTTGCTTTCAGCGTTTCCTGTTTAATGTTCCAAAAAAATGTATATATCAATGATTTCAATTTTGCTACGTAATTGTAATCAATTTCTGTAACAAAAGCGACATAAGTAATTACATACTATTAGTAATTTGTTTTGCGAGTATGGAATTCTCAGCATGTATTGCATCGAGTGCGGAGCACGAGATGTAATGCGAGCTGAGAAATCCATCCGAGCAAAACAAATTACTAATAGTATTTTTATCGCTAATTTTGTTATTAATATACACGATATATATGTTTCTTTTTCTACTGAAATATTTTTTAGGTTAAACATGTATTTTTTAGTTAAATATAGCACTTTTTTTGATGGGATTATTTTTTTCACCAAACGTCACGCGACGTCATATTAATACGCTGTTGCTAACGTTCCATAGAGATTGACGATAATATGTTCATATCAGCGCAGTGCAGTGATAATAGAATTATCGTCGCTCGGAAACAATTGAAAATCAAGCAAATTAGCGATAATATTGAGTATAACAAAATACTTCACTGCTGTAATTTTTCCCATCATTGTAAGATTTCATTTTGCCCAGTCATGCAACAATTTCTTAGATTTAAGATAATATTTATCAGTGTTACGTTTGTCACATTTCTGCATATTGCGACAAGAATTTATCCATAGAAATTTAATTGGACCAGTCGACCAACTTATATCCCGTAATTTTTTCTTACAATATTTCAAACAACAAAGCCACATGTGGTTAGCTTTATTCCGATTAAATTCCAAAAGTTTCAATTAAATTTAAAGCTGTTATAATTTTGATTTAGATGAAATATTAATTGCGTATTTTCAGTTGTTACAATAATGTAGTTATATCCTATTATTCAAAAACCAAAAATTTAAAACATTCTAAAAAACTGTTAAAAATATGACCCTGTTACAAATATGAAAAAGAAAGGAAAGAGGTAAATGTGAAGGCGACAACATCTCTATGTTAAAACGACCAAAGACAAAACAATGATCTTCAACACAGTGGGGAAACTCACACCATCAAGGAAGCCCTAAACGACGCCAAAAAGTAAAAAGTGAATAAATCAATGGAAACAAATCACATCCAATAACCTAAATATCAAGAAACTAAATTAAATCGTTTTCTTGAATCCAAAAAGAAAAATAAACAAAAAGACTCAAAATTAAAATCAAACTAGAGAAAATAGTCCAACTTATCAAGACGGGTACTTTTACAATGAAGTACATAAAACATGAAGACACAGGTACACACAGGTACTGTCCTGACAAAAACAAAAGTATTCTCTGTCCTATTATTCACATGTTAAATATCCAGACAAAAGATAATTCTAGAGTATAATTGTATATATCTGTATTTTATTTGAATTTAGCTTTCCACAAATTTCAATATATTCAAGAAACAAACTTTTTTAACACATTTTTGCTTCGCCTTCAGTTAAAACTTTGGTCTCAAACTTTTCTCTGATATTATATTTATCTCTGAGCCTCCTTCTTTCCGAAACAACATTTCTTTATTTCATTGTTTGTGAAGGAGTTTGTATTATTTAAAGTTTTGGGTATAAAAGATTACTAGTATCATTGTAAAGCAATATATTATATCCCTAAGAAAGCAACTAGATGTAAGCGGACAATAAATTTCCATATTGCACTAGTCCGAATATGACTTAATTTCATGACGTCATCGACTACCAAAATCCCATTTTAACAGAAATGTTAGCGTTGCCATACAATAAAAGGGTTATTGCATGAATATTAGGCAATATTATGCAATATAAAATTCTACTCGGGACCATATTCCTCAATATTCATACAATAACCCTATATTACAATATCATTACATGTATATAATTATCATTCATATTGTAGCATTCATACTGAGGTAAGTTCATTTATTATTATCTTTGCTACTTGTTGTGGATTATCAAGTGAGTCGTATTGGTTTCAGCATCATTTTGTCGGCAGAAACATTACTTATTTTGACTTATTCAAACACTAAATAATTAGAACCAAACATTTTATTAGAACGCCTGTTTGAAAGTTTTATTAATTTCATAACTAAGTAACACTTTTAAAAAGTTTCTATCAATTTAAATTCTATGTCATCAGTTCGTCCAAAAATTAACTCAAGCGTACTTTTAGATGAATGCTATTTAAACGAATTATAAATGAAAACTTAGACTTCTTAAACGATTTCAAAAAGTGCAAAAGGAGCGAATTCTTTTTTTTCATGCTTTCGACTTTGGATAAATTATTATCTACTGGATTTTAATAAGGTTTTGCTTAATTTGCTTCTACACACAAAGACAAATCATTCGCCAATTTATAGTACACCCCTTAAAATTCTAATATTTTCTTTCTAGTTCTTAAATTTTCTATAGATGGATGAAATATACAAAACTTTGATTTCAAATGAAAGCTGAAATCACAATCCTTCCAATGCATATAAGTTTGGACATTTCAACCATTTGTATAGTCAGAGGATATAAACAATATGCCCTCCACTGCAAAAAATCATGAAGAGGAAGAATTTTTGGCCTTTAATTCCATTTAGATATAAGCAAACAACTTTCGTGGTTTGCAATACTTCTTTGTACCGAAATTAATAGATGTGACCCAAGGTCGAAAAGTAAAAGTACAAGAATCCAAATATATTAATTTTTCATGTCAATTTTTTTGAAAATGGAAATTTTCGGAATACTAGAACTCTAAGAATATAATTTAATAATGTTTTATGATGTTATAGCAACAAATTGAGTCCAAAATATTTTGTTTAAATCTACTTTTAGGTTTAGAAATCACGAAATAATTACCCCTCCCTTCTAGAAATTAAAGAAAATCTTTAAATATCCGTAACATAAATGCTTAAATATAATGTTTTATGTGATTTTTGGTTAAAATTCATTATCTGACATACAGTATAAACATTTAGTAAAATCTTACTGTTTAAGTGAGCTATATTTGGTTGTTCTGTCCAAAACTGTGTATCATAACATAATATCAAAGTTGCTGTTAATTTGGATTCTGCATATGCGCATTTCTAAAATAAAGAAAATTTTGGTAAAATCTAAGAAGTATTTTACGAAAGGATATGGAGTAAATGAACATGAGACCATAACACATATGTTTACTCCAACTGCAATAATTTTAATGAGCTGTATGGCCATTTCGGAAATTCATTCCTCATCAGCAGCACAAGAACCTAAACAAAGGAAATCCTTAATTTCAAAAAATGTTTAAAATGCATTAAACCAAACGAAATCCGAATGATCAGTAATATCAAATATAGATAAGGACAAAACTAGGATGGAGGGAGTTTATCCTTCGGTTTTTTTAATTTACACAGATTTAGATAATAGTAATTGAACAAAGTGTACACATGAGATATTATCTCATGTTCAAGTACACCATGTCTAAGAAAAATAAAGAGCATACATCTCTACCATGGGAAATTGTTTTAGCAACTCCACACTGTAATTAAAGACAAACTCCTGTATTAAATATTTTACAAAAGGATATGAAGTAAATGAACATGAGACCATAACACATATGTTAACTCCAACTGCAATAATTTTAATGAGCTGTATGGCCATTTCGGAAATTAATTCCTCATTAGCAGAACCAGAACCCAAAGAAAAGAACTCCATAATTTCAAAGAAATGTTTAAAATGCATTAAACCAAACGAAATCCGAATAATCAGTAATATCAAATATAGTTAAGGACAAAACTACAATGGAGGGAGTTAATCCTACGGTTTTTGAATTTGCATAAATTTAGATAATAACAATTGAACAAAGTGTACACATTAGATATAATCTCATGTATAAGTACACCATATCTAAGGAAAATAAAGAACATACATCTCTACCACTGCAATAAAAGACAAACTCCTGTATTAAATATTTTATGAAAGGATATCTCCATCTTGCATAGCTCTGCCTCTAGCCGATTTTGCCTTCCTATTTAGACCTATTTGTTATTTCGTCTCTATCAGCTATTACACATATTTCCGTTCAAGGATTTCCATATGTTTTGATTTGATCTTCACTGATGAGACACATGTTGTCGAAATGCGCATATGCAGAACCTACGAAGTTCACAGTAAAGTAAGTAACAACCGAACCGTCAATCCAAAACGAACAATAGCAACATTGGAAAAACAAAGAAACAGAAACACAGCATGAGTACGGCACAGAAAAGAAAAATGAAGACACACAAACACAATAAATGATGAACAACACGGACCCAATAAAAAACATGTGTTAGATCAGGTGCACTGGTAGAGTAAGCATATCCTGTTTCGTATAAGACACCCGCAGTGTTGAACATGTCAAATTCGGTAGTAAAGTCAAGTCCGCGAGAAGAAACAACAATTAAGCTTTAAAGAGAAAAATCTGCTGTCATCTGGGAAACAGATATCCTATAGCGATCCACAAGATGGTGATGTCGACAGCAAAACTTCTGAAATTATGGGTTCAAGTTTGGGGTAACATACCCTTGTTGAAGTAGCCTGTTTATGAGCAACCGGGCTCTATCAAGGAAATCACTGTATCGAACACAGGCTCTTGAATAGCGGATGAGCTGGGAGATGTAAACTCTGTATGCCGGCGCTGTTAAGATGTTGCTACAAGGAAAACGGAAGATGACTATTATTGGAAAAGTGAAGTCATCGCGCTTGTCGTACAGCTTAGTTTCAAGTTAACCTCTGTTGTCAATTTCAAAATGAAGGTCAAGGAATGAGGCCGATGTGGAAGTATCTGTAGTATCCTTGATTTCGAGCTTTTGTGGATAGATCAGATGAAGAAAATCACCAAAGCGAGGATTGTTTAGTGTCAAAATACATCTATATGACGGAAGCTTAAATTGAAGGATTGAGTCAGTTTTTTATTTTTATTTTGAAGAAGTCCTTCGATGAATTCAGCCTCATAAGAGTGGAGAAACAGATTGGCTAGGAGAGGTGCATAGTTTGTGCCCATATGAATTCCGATAGTCTGTTGAAAAACAAATCTTGACAAATATATTGTCGCTCAGAATCATTTTAAGAAACTCGGTATTTGTTATATGACAAATAATTTCTCTTCAAAATTGGAATATACAGTTTTCTAGAATGTCCACTGATTTGTGGTTGGCATGTAGATTTCCAATGGAATTTATATAAAACCTTTAATTACACCTTATGTAAGTGAGCTGCATTCTGATTGGATAATAGTCGTTGTATCTTTTGTCAAATGCCTCTTAACCATGATATTTGTCCCAGAGTCAGATGTGCGCTTCAATGATAGAGACATTCAGTGTAATTAATAAGATATATCGTGAACGTCGGGGTATTTGCCAAAAATACAAGTCTCATTTCAGGCTGGGGAATTTTACCGCCCAGCGACTTATATTTTTGGCCAATACTTCTCATCATGAAATATCTGTTCAGAAATATGGATGTTGTATCTTATAGCATGATTGACCTCCTTTAAGTACAATTCGTTTTGTAACGTTTGGACACTCGACATACTAATAAATTCAAAATTTTAATTCCTTTCCTTCAAATAAAACACTACTAATTTTATTTCGCTTCATAAGCTACAGAAAAACGGCAGTAGAATACCAAAGGAACTAATCACAAGACTACATAAATCATAGTCCAGAGACAAGGCAAGAAAACCAGAAGACCAGAAAGCCGAAGACACTGCATGCCCACAACACACAACCACTACATATACGAGAAAAAACTAAAGCACTAACAGTGTGAACTCTAAAAAAAACAAAGTGACATTAGGTTCTCCAGAAGCATGTCCTGCTCTGTATACAGCACCCGTCACACTTGTAAGTGGGTCATTCCAGGGAAAAGATTGTGATTATTATCAAATGTGACTTATTTTAACCTTTACTTACGCACATATACCTACGTTAGTGCAAATAACACATGCCTTTGATCGTGTTGGCAATGCTTATACAAAAAGATGCAAAATGGAAATTTTATGATTTTTCAATTTTCAACGATATTTTCATTTTTTCGCAGTAAGAGTATATGTATGTATTACGGAAGCCCATATAGGACCTATCAAAAATATTTTTGAATTGGTTATAACGATTTCTGGAATTTGTTATAACGAATTTAATTCGTTATAACAAATTTTTGAATTCGTTATAACAGATTTTGGAATTTGTTATAACGAATTTAATTCGTTTTAACAAATTCTAGAATTCGTTATAACAAGTTCGAGAATCCGTTATAACGAATTGTAGAATTCGTTATATAAAATTCTAAAGAAAATTGTTTTAACGAATTTTTGAAATTGTGAGAGCAGATTTAAAAAACTAAAATCACAAATTTTTGAAGGCCAGCTGAGAATTTCGTAGAATCTTTCAGTAGCCTAATACTTAGAAAAAAGTTTTCAGAGAATTGCAGAAAATCTTTCAGTAGTCTTCTACTAGGGAAAAATTAGCAGAGAATTGAGGAGAATCTATGAGTAGTCTAATACGTAGGAAAATTTTGCGGACAATTGCGGAGATTTTCGGTAGTTTAATACTTTGGAAAAAATTGCGGGCAACTGCGGAAATTCTTTCAGAAGTCTTATACTGATAAAAAAGTTTGCGGAGAATTGCGGAGATTCTTTTAGTAGTCTTCTAGACAGGAAAAAGTTTGCAAAGAATTGCGGAGATTCTTTCAGTCCTCTACTACTTGAAAAAAAATCATCTGTGAGTAGTCTAATACTTAAGAAAAAGTTTGCGGAGATTTGCCTAAAATCTTCAAAGCAGTCTAATAGGGAAAAGTCATTGTTAGTGGAGAATTGCGGAGAATCTTTCAGAGGTCAAATACTTAGGAAAAATTTTGCGCAGAATTGTGGAAAATTCTATGCAGTCTTAAAGTAAGTGAGAACCGAACCGTTAATCCAAAACGAATAATCCAAGGACAATGGGAAAATCGGAAACAACAAAGAAAACAGAGACACAACACGAGTTCGGCACAGAAAAGAAAAATGAAGACACACACACAAAGATGAACAACACGGACCCAATAAAAAACATGGGTAAGATCAGGTGCACCGACAGAGAAAGCATCTCCTGTCTCTTAAAAGACATCCGCCATTTTGAACATGTCAAATCCGGTAGTAAGGTGAAATCCGGTAGAAGAAACAACAATTAAGCTTTTAAGGGGAAAGATCTGTTGTCATCTGGGAAACAGATATCTAAAAGCGGTCCACAACATGGTAATGTCGACCGTAAAACTTCTGGATGGGTGACTTCAAGTTTTGGGTAACATACCCTTGTTTAAGTAGTCTATTTTTGAGGAACCGGGCTCTATCAAGATAGTCACTGTGTCGACCTCAAGGTCTTGCATAGCGAATGAGGTGGGAGATGTAAACTCCGTATGCAGGCGCTGTTGGGATGATGCTAAAAAGAAAAGGGAAGTTGACTATTAGAAAAGTGAATGGAAGTCAAGGAATGAGGCCAATGTGGAAGTGTCTGTAGTATCCTTAATTTCGAGGAAATCACCAAAGCGAGGGCTGTTAGTGACAAAATATCATCAACATAACGGAAGCTAAAAATAAAGGATTGGGCCAGTTTTTTATCTTTATTTTGAAGAAGCCCTTCGATGAATTCAGCCTCATATGAGTGGAGAAAAGATTGGCTAGGAGAGGTGCACAGTTTGTGCCCAAAGGAATTCCAATAGTCTGATAAAAAACAAATCCTCCAAACTGGACAAATCTAGTTTGATTTTTTACTGTGAGTCTTTTTGTGTATTTATTTTTTAGCCATTCACCACACATAGGGTAGGGTTTGGATCCAAGAAAACGAGTTTAACCCCACCGCAATTTTTGCGCCTGTCCCAAGTCAGGAATATGCTTGTCCTTGTCTTCTTATAAAATTTTAGTTTCTTGATATTTGGGTTATTGGATGTGGTTTGTTTCCATTCATTTTTGACCTTTTTGGGCCATTTAGGGCTTGCCATATGGTGTGAGATTCCTCATTGTGTGGAAGACCGTACGGTGACCCCTAGATGCTTTGTTTTGGGTCGTTTTAACCTGGATATGGGATGTTGTCTCCTTGACATTTACCCCATTTCCTTTCTTTTTCAAATATATTGTCGATCAGAAACTCTAACATTTTAATAACTTCTTCCTCCTTATATTTTTCTCCGATTCGGAGTCATTTTTCACAAAGTAGGCTTGTACTCTACCTACAAAAATGTACCTATATCTTCGTTCACCGTTCTTACATGATAAACATCTATAAATTAAACCTTTCAGCCGAGAATTTAGTTGCTCATGAGGCATGGTGGTGTAAAGTGTGGAGAAGTAGAATGTTTTAATGCTGTTACAGATGATAATGATCTAGAGTTTAGTAGATCTTTGTAGTTTTTCAAAATCCACATTTCATTTACACCTCTTCTTGAAAAGAAGTTATTACAGTATTTTTGAAGGCCCTCTTTAACCTCGAGATATTCGTATTTTTTCTACCAATGTAATTAAATCTGAATTTCCTCTGAATAATTTGAAATGTGCATTTCAAATATTTTTGAAATTGTGAAAAATTTTGATGCTAAACAAATAAATCAATTAGACCAGTTAAAAACAATCAAAAATCAGATTCTGTACGTGAACCTGTGTCAGTGGAAAACGATTGCCAGCTGCGAAAAACCATTGGTGGGGCAAAAGAATTTTATCAGTGATTAGCCACATTGAAGATTGTTTTCTTGCGGGTCGGACTAAATAATTGGTGATTATTAGAATTTTGAATGTTAGAGTAGTAGAAAAATGGCAATTCTGCCACACCTACCCTTTTCAAGGGGAAATCTTGCATATGACCCCAACCCCAACGACCAGATGCAAACGGACGGCATTCCTATTGAGCATAGGGTAAATACAAGAAATATGACTTTCGTACACAATGGATTCGTTGAAGTCTTCCAAGACGACTTCATCAGCGAAGACGCCTTTCCGGAGAAGGTGCAGGACCAAAATCAGAAAGCCCTCAAATGAAAGGACTTGTCCACAGGGTTGATCTATGTATCTTGGAAGCGGCAGAAGTGGAAAGAAACTTTAGTAAAAGCAAAATTCTTATTTTGAAATATCGTGAAGGGGAGACCACCAAGGTATTAGGCTGCATAACGCTCAACAAAGAAAAGGGTTCCTTGCAAGGAGCTTTCGTTCGGAGCACCGGATTCAAGCTGAGCAAGAAATCTAACCAGCAGTACCTCTCATACGATCTGGTAAAGAAGTAAAAAAATACCAGAGTGCTAGGGGTAAGAACGCAAAATTTCTCAATCCAAAGCGGATTGGGATGGTTTTTTTATCTGGAGGGTTCGGGAATGAGCGGGAGGCTTGGCGTGGCCGACCGAGGCGCGATTGGAAGAACCCTCCCCAAAGGCTCATGCGAATTCAATTCTTCACTAATTGGGGTTAAAGGTGGACAAAACTGAACCTTCTCATCGTAATAATTTTTAGGCAGACTGCAAGAGCAGCGTCTTCACCTGCCAGCTGGGACCTATAGGTTTTGGCTAATCGCACGGTATCTCAATGATTCTTCTTCTTTCTGACTTGGCGTGAGATCAAGGACAGGATCATACTTCCCACGGCAAATAAGCAGGCGAGGGAACCCAGGGAAAGGGATGCCACAGCACCCACATCGGTCAGAGCAGACCCCATCGTACTTCTTGTCAGCAATACACTGCCCTATGAGAATCCACCCAGGGCAATGGAGACGACCTTATCCAGTCGGTTATAGATCTTCAATGCATGCTCATATCTCTGGATTTCTGCGATGAGCTCTTCCATGCAAGCTATATTACTGGCATCTACTTGGTCCATCTGTTTATAGGAGTATGCCTAGCAGGGGGATACTCTTGAAGAGGCTATTGGGACCAGAGATCAATCCACTACCATCGTAAAGCCGACTTAAACTCTTCAAGTACAATCCATCGCCGTAAGAATTTGGCGAAGTACCTGGGCTGAGATGCTGGGTACCGTTGACGTAACTGCCTTGGATGATATCGCTATTCACGAGGATACTTTTGATGCTGATGATATCGACGATATGCTCACCTCTACGTATCCGTTCGTGCTCCGGTCGTAGATATACCTTCGGCGATCGAATCCAAGCACCGTATTGGGCACATCGATATCCACATGGAAGCTTGTGGCAAGGGTAAGTGTGCTCTCAGAGTCGCGCGATTGGCATCGAGAAGGATCTTGGCTTTGTGTTTGCTGAGCCGCATTTGCCGCATTTGCCGTTGGATCTCATCGTTGATATCGTCGATGCCGTAGGAGCCGGTGCTCAGGGTGATGGAAAACCAGTGGGCGCAATCTTGGGAGTCGTGGAAGGAATTATTTCCGGCATGGATATTGGGGATGGAGTAGTACATCTCCAGATTCACGAGGGCAATCTCGTAAGATTTTCTTCGCGCAGTTGGAGGGGTAGGTTGAAGCGGATCAAGATCTGGCTATCATCCCAAGAGACGATGAAGGAGAACACATGCTTTTGTTCGGTATTGTTTCCGATTTTCCCCAAAAGTGCAGCGTCCATTTATCTAACTCTTCTCAGAAGACGACGCTCATCTTCTGGCCATCGGATTCGAATTGGAGGATTCGATTGGAGATGACTAGGCCGAGGGCTTGGGTATTGGCAGGGACTTTGCGCTCGAAGTCGGCTCGGATCTGGATATCCACGGTCGACTCTTTCAACCGCTCGGACTGATGACTCACGTCGATGACAAATAGGGGATAGAGATCGATGAAGTCGGAGGGGTTGACACCGCCATTGCTCAGCAGACATTCCATGCGGTAGAATTTCTTACGAAATTTGGCCACCTTCTTATAGACCCTAGCGTAGCGACCCTGCATTGGGTAAAGCCAGCATTGAAATCAAAGGCGGGGTAGAGATCGGCATTGAGGGTCACGTGGATATTTTGCAACCGGCAGCGGTCGAAGACGGCTGCCTTATGCGTCTGATCGTTCCTCCTATTTATCTGGAAGGCGACGATGATCCATCGAGGTTTCTCACGCCCGCTCTTATAGCGCCTGGACGCCAGTGAAATTGCGAGGTCTAGGGCACGGCGATGGAATCGCACTGCTTCATTCGAAATCCTCAATCGATTTTGGTCTTGCTCTGGATGGTCTTATAGAGCCGCAGCTTCTGTTCGTCGGAAGGAGTGACGAAGGGAACTAACCAGGAGACCTCGCTCAAGACAATTTGGCCACGTCTTTGACGGCGACAGCTCTCAGTATCGCATTGGCATCCGAATTTGCGCACAAGGGAGAGTTTGTGCTTGAATCCATAGACGATTTTATAATTCTCAGCAAAGCCGAAGACGTGCTTGAGGGGAAAGGAGAAGGAGAACGATCCCCTACTGGTTGGCTTGGCGATGATATACCCATGGCGTGCTGCGAATTCAACGTTATCTGCCTCAGCCTCTTCCACGGAATCCCTGAACTGGTTCAGGCTTTGCAAATTAGAGAAGTCGTCGGGGTAGGTCAGCATCTCCAGGATGGTGGTGGCGATGCCGGGTCGTTGAGGTGCTCAATCTGCTGGCCAGAGAGTCGGTAGCTGATACTACGAAAGAGATACATGACACCACCGTTATGGACGAGCGATAGTAGATAAGCGTCAGCGGTCCCATCGTTCTTTAGGAATCGTCCCTCGATCAAGAGATAGCTCTCGGCTAGATGGGGGAAAAGATCCTGGGTCTTGATATTAATGCGGATCTATGCACCGGCGTTATTTAGCTGAGCCCCAGATTGAGGTTTGTATTCGTGAACCTGATACTCCTAGAGACTTTCGTCTTTCGGTGATAGTAAGCATATCGGCCATCATTTATTTATTTATAGCGCTGGACGAAGTCGTGGATGGTTGCGTTGCCGTAATCCGATATGAGATTATTGAGGCGGACCTGCTGCTGTGGGGTCCTCTTGGTCTTGGCATCGGGTGTTGCTGGGGTCGTCCTTTTGAGGATCAATCGATGAACGACGCTGTCTTCGTCGCCCCTTTCTCAAAACCTTTTGGGCTGCATTGGAAGCGGCGCTCAAGGCCTTGCTTGCCAAAGTCTTCCCAAGGGAAGAGGTCAATACTTGTCCGGCCAGACTGGCGATGGTATCGACTAGTCCTCGCTCCAAACCCCCTCCCCCCGCGTCTGGATATCTCCAGCGATAACCGTGGTTCACAACTAAAGGCATCGTAAATTTATTAAAAGGAGCTTTCGATGCAGCTGCTCGTATTCCTCTCTGCTGATATGTTTGGATTTCATCATGGCGTCGAGGACTGCCACGATTTCGTTGTGCACCCCGTTATTCCCAGCCTGGTAGGCGGTGGCGCAAAGATCCAGCAACTGGTCGACACACTTGGGAAGAATGACGGTCCTCACCCCACTCCCTTACTTATCTTGCTTATAGAGGTACGAGACGATCTCCTTCAATTTCTTGCTTTTGCTAACCTTATGGGTCTGCGAGAGTGCAGAATTGCCTTGGTACATGGCACTCAATGCTCGTAGGATATCGCCATAAGTATTCAGGTCGTCAGCCACGAAATGTTCGGGAAGTTTTATGACCATGAGCTCCCATAGGCCGGAGGTACCCTATGGCGCTAGCCGTCGACGCAGATATCGTCATCGTCGAAAGTGACGGACAGACTCCAGATCATGGTGGCACCGTCTTCCACTCTCAATCCAAAGGTATGATCGGCTTTGGAAGTCATACTGAGCTGAAGATAGTGGGTTGCCCACGGACCGAGGTAAGTAGTCAGTGCTTGCTCGATGGGTAGTCGTCGTCCTCCAGGGCAGGAAGAAGTGCAGGTACGAGGGCGGGTAGGGCGAGTTGGAGATCATCGATCTTTTTGGTGATCTGGGAAGCGGGTTTCTTTTGCGTCTCGACCACGGGCTTGAATATCTTTTAAGATCGCCACTGGGTCAGATCTTATCCAGACGAGGCTGCATATCGTTAACCTGAATACTACGCTTGGTCTCCTGCCGGTCCCTAGCAAGCGCCTCACGCTGCTTAGGATGGGTGATTTTGATGAACGTCATTTTATTAATAGCATCTCGAACGCCCCTAGGCGTTGGAACAAACGCGTAGGAAATAGCTTCGAATGCCTCGAGGATTTATCGCTAGGCGATATGGATGGGTAGGTGCATTGATGGCCTCGAACGGTCTTGATGCAGCACTGGGGTCCGGGTGGCGGCCGAGGTTTCCGGCGGAAGTGGGAATTATAGGGCCTTCCCTCCAAATCCTGATCATTTATGCGCTGAGCGTACCTTTCGGCACCGCATCTACTGCATCTATATCCTGGATCCATGCCGTAGATAAGTACTCGCTTCGACTGGTGCTCACATTCAGGGGTTGCTCCTCGAGATTTGGAAACATTCTCGAATTCCCGATCCAAGGCCCTTTAATTTTCAGGAAAAATTTCTGCAAATGATTCGTTCTTTATCTTGTACTCGATAGAACTCATCCAGATTGCATCGATTCTTTCAAGCCGTCTTGGGGCTTGTGAGATTGATGGTCATAAATCCGTGAGGCTTGGCCCAAGAGCGGTTGCATAGGGTATCGAGCAATGGTCCCGGTGGATATGATCGCAATTCTTTGCATCCTGCTTGAAGAGTAAGATAAAGTTGGCATTCTCCTGGATCGATTGCCTTGGGAGCTTGAAGTAATTTTGGCAGAGGTAGAAGCAATCCATGTTATTATGACGACGGCGCACGCATTTATCTTCGCACTTGCTCTGCTTGCTCAGCATCAAGTCGTCGAAGACCATGAGATTCTTGCGAAAGGGGTCGAGGTCGAGGTCGCGAGTGTCGGGCACGTCGCTTACCTGCTCGAAGAGGGGCTCGATGCCACTCGGTTTGGGCGGTGGCTTCATTACGTCAACCACATTGATCAAGGAATGCGGAAAATGCCCCCTGATGTAAAGAAATTCGTGGATATCGTCTTTCGAAAATCCTTTTCCCAGCGTCCGCCTCAGCAGCTGGTTAATGGGCTGCTGGAGCGATTTTCCGAAAACGTAGAGTTATATTTATTAATTAATAAATATTAATAAATATAATATTAATCGTAGTCGAGCCATCAGTCGCACAGGAGGAGATTATTTACAAGCGTCGTCTTGCCGCAGTCCGATTTCCCGATGACCAGACTTCGGATGGATCGCTGCGGGAGCAAAAAGTGGTTATGCCTACTCGCGGTAGGCTCATCGTACGTAAGTCTTCAACGTCCATTTATCTTTATAAAATGCAATGTGTACCGCTTGAAATGCAAAAGTAAGACGGCGACGGAAGGCTTGGGCGAAGAAGTGACCAGAAATGGGCATCGGTGGAGGATTAGGACCTGTGCCATTTGCGGGTCCAAGAAGTCCCAATTTATCGCTGCGTCAGGCGCTGGGCTCTAGAATAAGATGCTCAATCGAATGCTTTTTGAAATTTAACCATAATCCTTCCTTACTATCATCCTTGCCCGTACTTTTTATATAATCCTATAGCCCTTTCTCTTGATTTCAACTAAAATTCTTTTCAGGCCTATTATCCTAACCATACCCCTGACTATAACTCAAACCCTTTCCATGACTATAACTCTAACCCTTTTCTTGAATATAATTCTTACCCTTTCCCAAATATAACTCTAACACTATCACTGACTATAACCCTAACCATTTCCCTAAATATCACTGTAAACCTTTCCCTGGCCATAACTCTAACCCTTTCCATGACTATAATCCTAACCCTTTCCCAAAATAGAGCCCTGCCACTTTCCCCGACTATAACCCTATCCATTTCCCTAAATATTACCCTAATCCTTTCCCTGACTATAACTCTAACCCTTTTCCCTAAATATAACTCTAACCCTTTTCCTGACTTATTAACGCTAACCATTTCCCTAAATATAACCCTTACCTTTTTCTGACTATAACTCTAACCCTATCCCTGACTATAACTATAACCATTTCCCTAAATATAACCCTCACCCTTTCCCTGACTATAACCCTAACCCTTTTCCTGACTATTACCCTAACCATTTCTCTAAATATAACCCTAACCATTTCCCTAAATATTACCCTAACCCTTTCTCTTGACTATAACCATGATAGCCCTAACTATTTCCCTGGCTATTACAATTAACTTTCCGTTAATAATTATCCCAAACTCCTTCCCTGAACATAACCTCACCCTTTTCCTTAATATAACCCCTTCCCTCACTATAACCCTAACCCCTATTCTGACTACTACCCTTTCCATTTTCCTTAATATAAACCTTTACACCATTTAAATTCTAATATTTTCCCTGAATATAACCATAGCCCTTTCCCGGAATTTAATCAAATCCATTCTGTTAAATTACCCTGCTTTTTTTTCTTATATCTAGACATTCTTTATCATAAGTATTAGACTGTTTGGGATATTCTCCGTAATTCTCTGCTGACTTTTTCCTGATTATGAGACTGTTTGGTAGATTTTACTCAATTCTCCAATTGATTTTTTTCCTAAGTATTAGATTGCTTGTTAGATTCTCCACAATTCCCCACTGAATTTTTCCTAGATATTAGACTGCTTGGTAGATATGACACAATTCCAGAAATGCTTAAATACGTTAAACGTATTAATTTTGGCGGTTGCTCTCCGCAATTCTCCACTGACTTTTTCCTATGTATTATACAGCCTTAAAGGATCTTACTGACCCTATTCATAAGTATTGGACTACTTGTGATATTCTCCGCCTTTTCTTAAGTATTAAATAACTTATAGATTCTCCGCATTTCTTCGCCGGACTTTTTCCTAAGCATAAAACTGCTTTGGAGATTCTCAGCAATTCTCTGGGACTTTTCTTACTAATAGACTGCGTAAGTTTCTGATGCCCTTTACCCACGTATAAGACACTGTTTTGGAGATTCTCAGCAATTCACGCAAACTTTTTTGAAAGTATTTGAACACTAAGAGAGGCACCCTATAGAGATTCTCCACTGACACTTTCGTTTGTATTATACTGAATTGAAGATTTTCCACATTTCTCTGCCAACTTTCTTCTGGTATATACTGCTTAAAAGATTCTCTGCAGTTCTGAAACGATTATTCTCTAAGTATCAGAAAACCGAAAGATTCTCCGCAGTTTTTCATTTACCTTTTCCTAAGTATAAGATTGCTTTGGAGATTCACAACTCTCCTCTTACTTTATTTTAGTAGATAGGTAAAATGCATAGGAGATTTTTATGTTAGTATTTTAATTACCGATCGTTATATTGCTAAAAGTCTCGGTCGTTGCTAAGGAGCATTATTTGAAGCTCTTGCCCTGAAAAACCCTATAGCTGTTTTTAGACAGGAGTCATCCATGCACTAATATGTTTGGGATTTGATGTCATAAAATCTAATATCTGAATCATTGAAAAAATCTAATTTGTTAAAATGTCGTTTAATTTTTTACTGCATTTAGAATATCATTATTGCAATGTGAAGCCGAACGTTGGATGTCAGTTAAAAAGATGTATTTTAACAGTGATTTAGATGTTGGAACATACGTTCCTACTAATCGATTTAATCTTCTTACTAGGCCTAAGCTCTCAGTTGGATGAAACTGAGAAATTTAACTGGCTTACACAATGAAATTCTACAAGAAACTTAATCTTATGGTATTGACAATATATTTCATCTCTTGTCGTGCATGGTTAAAATAAGGAAACATCTCGACGAAATTGCAGGGTCGAAAAACATAAAATGCCAATCGAAATTAAGGGTTTTAAGCAAGTAACTAGGTTTCATGCAGCCGTAATTATGGTTTTTCAACGAATGCAAGCAACAATATATCTCTAAGTTGGGGTAGGGGCTTTCAAGAGACTACTCATCCCGATCATATTTGAGCGAGGAAACTAGAAAATTGAACGAGAACATGGTATCTAGACGTAATGTCAGAATTCCTGATTTTATACGACTTTGGCATGCCATAGTTTAACAACCTGTTATAACGAATTCTCGAATTTGTTATATGGAATTCTAGAATTTGTTATAACGAATTCTAGAATTTGTTATAACGAATTCTAGAATTTGTTATAACAAATTAAATTTGTTATAACAAATTCTAAAATCTGTTATAACGAATTTAACACTTTGTTATAACTAATTAAATTCGTTATAACAAATTCTTTTTTGAATTTGTTAAAACGAATTCTTGAATTTGTTATAACGAATTAAATTCGTTATAACAAATTCAAAAATCTGTTATAACGAATTCAAAAATTTGTCATAACGAATTAAATTCGTTATAACAAATTCCAGAATTCGTTATAANGAAAAAAAAAAAAAAAAAAAATGATAGGTCCTATATGGGCTTCCGTATTTTTTAGATAACTGAGATTAATTTTTGAAATTAGTCGTTTTGAGTTGAAAGAAGAATGAAATTGATAATAGCATCAAGGAAAATGGGAGTTGTTGAGATTTTAGATGACAAAAATCCAAAATCACGGCAATTCACATTCAACACGAATTGAGACAGTATGACAAAGACAAAACAAATGTTACTTGCTTATTCATACAGTCATGATCATTTCGTGGCAAACAGTATCTGCACAAATTTCAAAACTACCGGATGTTTATACAAATTGAAAGGGGCAACAGGAATAAGAAAACAGAAAAAAAATAAGAAACAACTAGCAGTGCGGCAATTGCAATAAATAATTTATTCAATCATGCAGTAAAATAAAGGCAAAGGTTATTGAATTAATTGAATTATGTTGTGCTAATCAAGGGGAATTAAATATTCGATGAAGTTTATTGTTTTTAAATGTGTAGTTGTTGTGATGGGCCTAAAAAGAATCGAAACAATACATCTGTCCCCACCATGAGTTTGTGATCTACATATATTTATCAGTAAACTGAGCTTCTGTGTTCAAGAAACACATTGTAATCAAATATAAAAGGACAGAGACACACACAATGTAGCATTTTGTCAACTTTTAAAAAAGGAAACCTCTGGCTGTTAATCCTAAATTGTGATACACCAATGTCCGTCTGTCTGTTGTAAAAACTATCATCGTGTACAGTGAACTAACAGTGATATGAATAAAACTACAATAAAGTAAGTGAGAATCGAACTGTCAGTCAAAGTAACCAATAACACAACTGCAGTAGAATATCAAAGTAACAAAGGCATATAAATTACATCAATCAGTCTTAAGACATGGTAGATACAAAAACCTGAAGAACACTTCAAAAAGGGTAATTTCCAACCATTATATTAAAAATAATTATACACACGTTTATAAGTGAGAAACGATAAGAGAACTCGTCATACACAAATTAAGAAGTACACGAATAATCACGTAATCAAGATGTTGGAATTTTTTTGATTATATTTTTTTTGAATTGAGGCCGTGTTTTTCAATAGTCAATCTGGATTCCCTTTTGAACTAGCTGCGCGCCACTTTAAGCTGATCTCTTTCTTTACTCGTATGGGTCGACGTTTTCACAAGGGGTAAGACAGAAAGAATAAAAACATTTAGCCAAGTCCTATAATTTCAGCTTCGGCTAAATAGACGATGTACTTTCTCTTAATAATCCAAAAATCAAGGTATATTTACGCCAGATCATTCCCAATGAGCTTGAAATTAAAGAGACTACTGACACACCTTCTTGAGCTTCGTACTTAGATCTTTTGATATACATTGACGGAAATGAACGTTTAAAATCTAAGCTATATGACAAACGTGATGATTTTAACTTCCAAATTGTAAACTTTCCCTTTCTGAGCAGCAATACACCTACCTCTCCATCCTATGGAGTGTATATTTCACCGATGATTCGTTACTGTCGAGATTGTAGTTTATACAGTGATTTTTGGATAGAGCAAAAACACTGTCGCAAAAGCTGCATCCCTTCAGAAATTCTTTCGCCGTCACCATGACATCATTGACAGATATGACGGGTCTGCGTCCCAAAGAAAAACGGACATTTTCAGCTAGTCTTCACGAATTTGAAGTAACCTGATTTGACTCAACCCTGGATTGACTTATCCTTCCGGTGCACCTGATTTCAATCCCTGTTTCCATGATAGTTCACATAGTTCACACTATGAGTGTCTTAGTTCCAAATGTAATCTTTTTATTTCCGTGCATTGTAGCTGTCTCACGTCTTTATTTTGTCTTTGTTTTTCTCCGTTGCCGTTTTTGCCATGTCTTTGGACTTCGATTTTTATGGTCATCGCTTCCCTTGTTCTTAGGTATTCTACTGTCGTTGTTTTAGAAAGTACAACTGTTTGCCATGCAGATTTGACATCATTAAGCACAACAAAAAATATTGTCATCAAATAATTTATGTCAAGATTATGAAATCAATGACCTACAAGTAACCTTGTCATCAAATAGGATGGGAAAGTGATGTGATGGTAATATATAAATTACATCACATCCATTTTTAGCTCACCTGACCTCAAGGGTCAGTGTAAGATAATGCCCTTACTTGGCGTCTGTCCGTCTCTCCGTTAGTTTTTCACATTTTCACAAACTCCTCTAAAATCAGTGAAGCAAATGAAATGATTGTTCATTTCGTTCCGATCTGGCCAAAAACATGGCGACCAGCATAGAACTTGAAATTGCACTAGCAGATATGTTATGATCTTGTTTGGCCATTTTGATCTTAACACGATCTTGACAGGCTTAACATAATTTTGTTAAGACAGTGTAAGATATTCAGTCGTATTTGATGATAATAAATTTCAAGGACGATCAAGTTCTGTTCAGTTTATCAAGATCAAACAAGATAACTGCGTTCAATGGCGATCAAGATGTGTTAAGTTTGTCACGATCAAACAAGATCAAATTGAGATCTTGTTTGATCTTAACAAACTTAACTCGTCTTGATCGTCCTTGAATGCAATTAACAAGTTGATCTTTATTGATCCGAAACTATCTTAACACGTCTTGATCGTCCTTGAAATCAATTATCTTGAAAAGTGACTTAATATCTTAAACGTTCTTAACAAAATCTTGTTAAGTCTGTTAAGATCATGTTAAGATCAAAATGGCCAAACAAGATCATAACATATCTGCTAGTGTTGGTCCTTTTTGGAAAAATTACATTTTTATCTTCTCTGAAACTACTGAGGCAAAATCAAATAAACTGTAGTTCATGTATGCAAGCTCCTTTACCATGATTAGGAAGATTGCTCATTTCCTTCCGATCTGACAAAAACATGGTGACTATTATTGCGTAACATAGTTTAACATTGGACCCTATGGATATATCACATTTTCATCTTGTCCTCCGAAACGACAGAAGCAAATTCAATCAAACTTAGCCATGTTTGCATGAGTGGAGTTTGGAAGGTCCTGTAGTTTTTATAAAATGTGGACTGAATTTAAAAGTTTTAGAAATCTTTATGGCGTGTACATTTCACAAATCATTCGCTATTGCCGTGCCTGTAGTTTGTACAGCGATTTTGTCAACAGAGCAAAATCAAATCTCAAAATCTAATACATCAAGGGTATGTTCGGTCAAGGTTGCAGTTGTCACTAGAAAAGTTTTACGGTCGTCGCCACGATTTGACAGACCGTTACAATGTTTCTTTTTCAAAAATGAAAACAGATATCCTGGGATAGATCAAGAGTTTTTTTTACCAGACTGACTAACACCGACTGTGACAAAACCGGACTTTTCACTGGCAGTGTGACGCGCATGGAGCAGATCATGCTTACCCTTCCGGAGCACTTGATGATACTTCAGTTTTTATAGGGTTTCACACTGCTAGTGCTTTAGTTGTGTGGCGTCCTTGTTCAATTTTGTTTATTTGTTTTGTCTTTGTCATACTATCTTTATTCGTGTTGGGTGTGAATAGCCAAGATTTTAGATTAATGATTTTTGAATTCCCACTTTCCTCGTTCTTGCTTCGTTATTCGTTTGTCGATGTACTTTATGAAATCGACTATTCGACAAACATCAAAATAAGTTCATTGAACAACTGTAGATATTTGAACTTTTGGATTTTAAATCACTGTTACTATAAGTAGATCTATCAGTGTCACGTGATCATTTGTTGTAGATAATAAATGGTAAACGAAATGGAGATTTATAGGTTTCATTATGAGAGAGGCTTGTATATCGCTTGTTATCAACTCGAGCTATTTAATTACACAATAAAAATTAACGAGCTTCAGAGAGTTAATTATTATTTGTAATTTAATAACGAGAGTTGGTAACAAGCAATGAACAAGCATCAAGAGTTGTGATAAACTTCATTTGTAAAGTCTTCTGTTGTGTTCTCCAAATTATATTAAGTTGGGAGAATTTAGTTTGTTGATTTGCGAATACATTGAATATTGATTATGTACTTTGAACTTACCGTTATAATGAATGTAAAGTCTAACATTAAAATTTTCCGTATATAAACAACGGTAGTGTTGTAGATGTAGTAACTATGTTGCATTATAAGCACATGTACACAACAATCAATAGCAATGACAAGTACATGGTTCAGCGCTTGTGACAATCCTGGGTATCTTTTCAGAAAGCTGGGTTGAATTGTAATTACAGTTTTAAACATCTAAAAAAAATAATTTCTTCTTGTCAGTTGAATGAAAATGTTAGGACGAATAATTTGTCATTAAATGTAGGTGTACATGTCTCTGTATCTGTAGTAACTCAATCCGATGTCAATTTCCACGTGTCAATGATCTCAATACACATTACATCATTTCATCAAGACAGGACGGAAACTTTATTTTAGCAAAGAAATATATTTCAAGTGGCCAAAACCTTTTCAAATGTTTTGGGAGAATGAATTAATATGTGTGTACTCACGAAGCTCTTTTTTTCTTCTTCTTTCCATTAAAAAACAATGATGCAGACGACATAATGAAATGAACATTATTATTAACAAAAGAATTTTCATGACGTGATTTTGGCCCGATGTGTGACCTCTTGAACAACCAATGAAAATATGGCTGAAAAGTTATCTAATCATATGAAAGGCCAATGAAATAATAGCATAAAATTAAACAAGTGATGCGAAAAATTATCTAATCGTGTAAGAAATAGATATTGCTGCAACATCATAAGAAAATTCAGAATATATCTGTAAATACATTTAGCATTTCATATTGAAGTATGTGGATCAACCTTAACTAACCCGCGAAATTCTACATGTCAACCACAAAATGCAAACATACCTAAGCTGCATAATCAACAGTAAATTTCGTTATGCTGTACACGTGTTTCAAGGAGTAACCTCTCACCAGCAGCAATAGAGCCATAATCCAAAACTAGTCAAAAAGAAGTACTCATTGCCAAAAATATCAAAATAGGAGGTCACACTAGTACCAAGGTTATCAACCAAGTGAAATACACGGAGTGAAGCCTCAGCATTTTTAAGGGGTTAGAATTTTGAGAAAAACAGTAAATTTCTATAAAACGCAAGGTAAATATTTCATGTAAGACAAGTCTGACAAATCAGTGAAAATTCTAGAAGACTTTTCATATTTTTTGATAAAGCGGCCATGTATTGCTACTTTCAACAGTTACATTTAACTAAATATGTCTCCTGTTTGTCAGATATAATGAAATTTAAATCCAAAATTAAACCACCGTATATTTTAGCATTTATAAGATGGATATATTTAGAGATTTTACTTAATTTGTAGGGGCGGAGGTGTTTATTTGCGACGTTTGTGAACCTAACAGAAGATTTAAACAAAATAGTTTGGTTTCAATTTGTTGCTTTAACATCGTAAAACATTAAATTAGGCAATTAATTTTTTTTTAGAGTTTTACGATCTTTACAAAAAGTCGAAACTAGTAGTAGATAATGAGCGACATGTAACCGATTCTCAAGAAATTTTGACAGAACAAAGAAAATTTTATCAAACATTATATACTAGTTGAAATCCAAAATTAGAAAATGTACATGAAACTCTGTTTTTAAATAATGATAATTCATTCATAACAAAACCTTCAGAGGAGGAAGTGTGTTCCTGTGAAGGGAAAATTACCTTACAGGAATGTCATAATGCTCTTAGAAATATGAAAAATTTCAAGTCCCCTGGGATAGGTGGCTTTACAGCAGAATTTTATAAATTCTTTTGGAATGACATAAAGTGTTTTTTATTGAATAGTTTAAATGAAAGTTTGGAAAAAGGTAAATTTTCAATAAGTCAGCGTCAAGGAATGATAGTATGCCTACCCAAGGAAGGTAAAGATAAATGTTTCATGAAAAACTGGCGACCTATCACACTCCTTGGAGTTGACGTAAAGTTAGCATCTACTTGTATAGCAAATAGATTTAAACCTGTATTAAAAAATATTATAAGTCAAACTCAGAAAGGTTTTTAAAGGGAAGATATATAGGTGAATGTATTAGAATTATTATGGATCTTATTGAAAAAATCTGAGGAGGAAAAAATCCCTGGTCTTCTAGTGTCAATTGATTTTGAGAAAGCTTTTGATTTGGTTGAGTGGTCTTTTATTGAAAAAACTCTTGAATTTTATTGATTTGGGCCATCACTGCGAGCATGGATACATGCACTTTACTGTGATATTTCTAGTACAATCACAAATAATGGCCACTTGTCACCCTTCTTCTCTTTGGAGAGGGGGGGGGGGGTGAAACAAGGTGACCCTTTATCTCCCTACTTATTTATTTTAGTCTTAGAGTTACTAAGTGCAGCACTTAAAAACGATCAGAATATAGGGGGTTTAAAAATTGATGGCTCCGAATACCTGTTGAGCCAATATGCAGATGACTCTTCACTGACGTTAGATGATGATCCAAAATCTCTTGAACAATCATTATATATTTTTGAACGCTTCTCTGAGTGTGCCGGACTAAGAGACTAAGAGTGAACCTTGATAAAACTGAGGCAATATGGATAAGTTCAAAAATTGGATCAAATGATCATATTTTGCCAAATATAAAATTGTCATGGAATGAATCTGGAAAATTCAAGCTGTTGGGGATAGATTTTAATTTGATTGAAACTGATAAGACATTGTGCAATTTTTTTGAAAAAATAAAGATGCTAAGGTCTGTATTAAACATGTGGTCTTACAGAGATTTAACCTGGATTGGTAAGGTTACAGTAATAAAAACCTTAGCTTTGCCACTACTAGTCCAGTGTATGACAGTCTTGCCTAACCCATCAGCATCAATATTTCAAGAAATACAACTCATTTTTTTATATGGAATAATAAACCTGATAAGATTAAAAGAAATGTAATGATAAATGACTTAGAAAATGGAGGTTTGAAAGTGCCACATATTCAGTCATTCTGTTATTTATAAAATTATCATGGCTTCATAAGCATCTTGACTCTTTAAACCATTCTCCTTGGAAAACACTTTTATTGAGTTCTTTAGAAAAATATGGGGGTGATAAAGTTTAAATGTTGATAAAAGAAGGAATTGAGACGATATCAAGAAAATTGAATTTGTTTTGGAGAGATACTTTTATTAATTACTCAAAACTACTAGAATCCGATACTGGGATTGCATATGAGGATCCTAAAGATATTTTTTCACAACCACTGTGGCTGAATCAGGAGATGAAAATTAACGAAGAGATGACTATGAATATAAAATACATAAATAGAGACAGATTTTTTATAAATGACTTATTATCAGAAAATAAGACTTTTTACACATATACAGGATTTATCAATAAATTTGATCAAGATTTTTCAACAAATTTTATTGAATTTTATAGCATCATCAGTGCAATCCCAGCAGACTGGAAGAAACTTGTAATTGGGAATGACAAATTAAATGTGATGGAAAATATGTTAATGAAAAAATAAAAGACAGTTCTAAAAATAATAGGTATTTTTATAAGCTTTACACCGAGCATATTAAAGAAATTTCTATTAAAGCTCAGGAAAAATTGATAAATGACTTAGAAATAAATGAGATAGAATTTATATGTTACCTTTTTTAATAACAAGAAATACACAGTTACAAAATTTCCAATTTAAATTGCTTCACAGGATACTTATAACAAATATCAAGTTGTACAAATATGATTTGAAGGAAACAAAGTTGTGTACTTTCTGCTTTGAGACATCAGAAACCTTGAAACATGTTTTCTGGGAATGCAGATACACAAAAAATTTTTGGCTATCAATTGTTAGTTTTCTTCAAGAACACAATGTGGCATTGAACACCAATGCCACAAATGTACTTCTTGGTATTGGGGCTGACAGGGAGCAAGACTGTGCAATACAGAATATTATTTTGATTTTAAAATATTATCTATACATATGTAGATCAAAAAACAATTACCATGCACAAAAGGTGGAATAGAATCATTGAAATATTATATGTATATTGAAAAGAAATCTAGCCTGTTCCTAACCTCTGCACAAAGAAATTTTATTAATAAAAAATGGTTGCCCTTGGAAGGTTTTTTTCAGTGGATGAATTCAAAAACAAAGTTAAAAGAAGGCTAATTTATTAAAATAAATTCCATAGCTGTAATATTCAAACAAAATAGAAATAATTTGCATTTGTTATATTTCCCATTTTGTAAATTCGGAATTTCAAAGTGTATCTTTAACCTTTAAAAGTTATAGATGCATTTTGAAGTTTTGAATTTACAGAATGGGAAATATAACACATTTGTCTTCTGTCTGTCTGTAATGTATACATGTACATGTATAATGATATGTGAATTGTCAATATTTTAGTGTTCTATTTATATGTTCATGATGTTTTCAGTTTCAAAAATAAAGAATTACAAAAAAANAAAAAAAAAAAAAAAAAAAAAAAAAAAAAAAATGAAATCTAAATCCAAAATGAAACCACCGTATATTTAGAGATTTTACTTAATTTGTAGGGGCGGAGGTGTTTATTTGCGACGTTTGTGAACCTAACAGAAGATTAAAACAAAATATTTTGGTTTCAATTTGTTGCTATAACATCGTAAAACATTAAAATAGGCAATTAAAAAAAATATTTTTAGAGTTTTACGATCTTTACATTGGAAAGTCGAAATATTGAAAGTATTGAAAAGCCCATTAAAAAAATTGACCTGAAATATAAAAATGGTGTTATTTTTCAACCTTTTTTCACATCTATTTATTAAAAAGAACAGCAAAGTACCAAGTCTGTTCATCCAAAAGCTATTAAAAGTCAAAAGTTTGTCATTTTCATCATTTTTGCAATGATGGGTGTATTTTTTGTATTTCCAGACCATACAAAATGCGACGAATGCCCGAAACAACATATATTTTCACTGGACAGATTATGATTTAATATGAAAGTTTTGTTTATTTCATCCATCTGTAGGAAACCAATAAAGTAAAAAGTCGAATTTAAATCGAAAATATAAGAATTTAAAGTGATGTACTAAAAAATTGCCCTATTCTGTCTTATGGTCATGTTAACATCTCTTATTTTGAAAAAGGAAATAGGTTCTATGAAAAAAAATGGTCCAAATGGGAGGAAGGGATGCACGGAAAGTTATTTCAGCACATAGCCTAAAAGCAATTGAACAATGCTTTTATTGTTTTTCTTCATCTAAAACAAAGCCTTAAAAAATGAGCTTTACCTATACTTCATAGTAAGTTTAAGAAGGCCCGAGCACCGGTTTGAGCGGAATTTATCATTAGAAATTGAGCAATACCATATCCAAGTCAGTTTGTTCATAGTTGCGGAATTTTGTCAACAAACATTTAATTATCCGGTAAAGTGTTCTTACAACCGATGTCATCCGTTGTCAACAGAAAATCATACAGAAGTCAATCGAAACATCTTAACAACCAAAGGGCACTCATCAAACCGAAAGTAAGAAAACCTGGCTTAATAAAATCATAAGATATGGGCACAATAAACAGGTGGTCAGATTAACAATTTGAAATTAAATAAAATAGGAATGCCCAATTTCTCTCAAGAACAAGCCAACATAGCCTGAATGTTAATAGAGCATAATCTTTTTACGAACTCCACACTGCATAACCTGATAATGATTCAGTCCAGGCTTGTTTACAAATTGCCTAGCGGTTTCGTTTTTGTATCTCCAATGGTATTTGAGCTATAAGCAAAAACTGAAATCGGACGTAAAAAATCGGTTTTTGGTCAATAGGCCCAAAATGTTTGGTAAATAATTTTAGATCCAATCTAATAAATATAGATTTTAGCATGACCCATATTTTCTCAATCCATTAAATCAGATATCTATTACGGTTTCTGAGTTAATCCAACAACAAAGCAAGTGAGAACCGAACCGTCAGAATCCATGGACAACGGCAACATCGGAAACGCCAAGAAACAAGGACACCACTTGAGTACGGGATAAAAAAGAAAAATGAAGACACACATACAGATGAACAACACGGACCCAATAAAAACCATGGGTGAGATCAGGTGTACCGGTAGAGTAAGCATCTCCTGCTTCTTATAAGACACCCGCCGTGTTGAACATGTCAACTCCGGTAGTAAAAAGTCTGGGTTCAGAGTTCAGAGTAACCAATGACCTTTTACCTGTATGTTATACATATAAACTAAGTTGAATGGAAAAGGTATTTAACACTTGTCGAGAAAAACATACCTAAAGATGTGACAAAACTTTCAAGTGCACTACGCATGAACATTTCAACATTGATTTTCAGTTAAAATGTAACGAAGGTCCGTCTTGACCTAACATTTTTGTTATTTCACTTCATCAGCGATCCCATAATAAGGAACCAGGGGAGCTAATTCGTGAATGAAAAAATATTTTCGGCCGTTGCCTTATCCTTATCAACTAGACATAGATAGGTGAATGACCTTAATAATCAGAAGAAATACAGAAAGGTCTTTCCCTTGGAAAGGGGAAAACTATAATAATCAGAAGAATATAGAAAAAGCTTTCTATTGGAAAAGGGAAAGACCTTTACTAACATGATGAAAGACTAAAAATTAAATGGAATCATTTCTGAATTGCTTGATGAAAATGGCAAATAAATACCTGACCAAGAATTACTACCGGATTGGCAAATATCCTTACAAAAAAGGTACACTATTTGTTCTCCGAAATTGGAAAATATTCAAAATTGTTTTTTTTTTTTTTTGATAATGACAATCCTTGTAAAAAACTCAGATGAGTACATAAATCGTGTGAAGGGGAATAGTTTGCCTTATAACAAAGTTTTATAATTTTTTTGGAATGCTTTTAAATATTTTTATTGAAGGGTCTAAATGAAAGACAAGTGTAAATTTTGGAATGGCCAATAAAGGTTTCATCACAAAATTACCGAATAGAATTGTCAAGTGCCGACATCCAAACAGGTTATTACGATAACACTTCAATGCAAAAATTGGGGAAAAGTCAATTGGTCCAATTTTTGTTTGTTTGATTAATTATGCTAAACCACAAACACTTTAAAATTTAACATTCAAAATCATCTAAAATACTCATTTATGGTAGAGTTTTATATATTATATTTCTTTGAATTTATCATAACGCATCTTTCAATGCAGAGGAATCAGGTTAAATACAGGACAAATCGGAGTTGTACGTTTTAGGAGGTTTCCCGTCAGGTACAACTAGAGTATAAAGGGTATGGAAAGTTAGAGAGATCACCTTCCTTCACCACGTACACAATGTTACTCCGACAACGTCAACAAGGATTTAAATGTATACTTTTTCAATTTGTACTTTTACGCCAGGTCGTCTGTAATTCCGTGTCACGTGCGTTTTTAACTTGATTGACGTGGTGCAATCTATCGACCATCCAATAAATTTAAGGCCGTGGCTATTCTTCCGTCAAGCCGGAAAATAGGTAAAAATGTCTATTCTTCCGGCCAAAAATAAAATGCACAAATTATTCGATTTAAACAAAAACGAATACATTTTTTTTCTTTTAAAGAATTATAAATCCTATTTATTTACTTTTATTTTGTTTTCATTTTGATAATGATAATTTTTTGCGATATTGTAGCTATTGATTTTTATCCGAATTTCAAATGGCCGGCAACATAGACATTTTTGCTGATTTTTCCGGACAGCCGGACAAATAGTAAAATTTGTTTATTTTTCCGGCAATAAATGATGCATACTACAACGAATTGTTTTTGCATCTATCAATATCCTACGGCTTTACATTACTTTAAACTAACATTTATTTCACAGAAGTTGCAAATAGACAACTTATATCATGTATTATTCATTCAAATGTTACAAATTATCAAAAACTTTTCTCACTGTCAACTTTTGGAAAAATAGACTTTTTTGTCTATTCTTCCGGCTAGCCGGAAAAATAGCCACTTCGTAAATTTAATGCTGTATGAATCTACAAGGAATAANGGGGGGGGGTGAGTATGCATATAGAAAGAATTGCGAATCCAAGGAGTAGAATGTTATGTTTCTATACAGAAAAGTAATTAAAAATCTTCCAGAATGTGTTGCATCAACGTAGAGATGACTTCTAAACACGAAATGAATCGAGCAAAATCGCAGGTTAATGAAGTTTTCTATATAGCCAAGATTCGCAAACAGACGGTGCACTTTTTTTTATTGAAAGTTAACTTATATAATGTGTATTGACTGTTACCTTAAGTAAGGAGCCTATAACTATAAAAAAGAATTGGAAGCCAATTTACGATATGACCACTTTCTCGTTAATCTTTAACTTTGTGAATGCATTAAATTCTAAATATGCTATAAACACTACCAGTATATCATAACAAATTCAATTCAAATATATTTTCATACTTTTAGATAAAAGATTAAGCAAACGAACTTTGCTTACATGAATTTCGACAGATTTTGACAATTTTTGAATTTTTTCGAAAAATCCAATAACTGTAATTAGAGATGCAAGCATTCTACTTGCAAAAAATTAAAATATAAAAAATCGGCTTTGGATCTCAGTGTATCTTTCCAAGTGCATGTTGTAAAGATCAAATTGAAGGTGAAACTCATTTTTTGTGTATTTGTCCTAAATTCAATGATAAAAGATATGTTTTAATTTATCTTGTTGGAATAAAATATTTGAATTTTCTTACATTTTCAAATCAATCAAAATTAATATTTCTTCTTAGTAATGAAGATCATAAGGTTATGTCAGCCACTGCTAAATTCAAATTGCAAAAAAAAAATTACTTAAGATTTTTTTGTGTCCCTATGTTCAACTCTGACCTTTATAGCTAACAAAACAACATAGTTTTATCTTATTATGTATTTATGCCTCTGTAAATCATGTTCTTCTCCCGTATATGTTACTCTAATTGCTCCTTGTGGGCTCCTGATTTGGAAATAAAGATATGTTATGTTATGTTATGTATTGTTATAAAATGGCTAAAATGGACACAAAAGGTTATTTACAGCCATGTTCGACTGCTAATATGTCAGAAAACGTAGAAGTGTGGTATTTTATTCTTGTTCCTGGCTTGTAAATGTATCAGAGACTACTTTACACGATTTCCGTCAATAACTTTTTTTTTTAATATGGCCCAGCATAAAAACAAAGTTCACGACTAAATGGTCATACTTCTTTGAAATCCTTTGTACAATGAATAAAAAAATGTGTCAATTACATCTAAGAACATAACGTATAAACTATATACTGGAGACAATTTAAGCCCCTTATAGGCTTCGTATAGTCAGGGATAATATAATAATATTTAGAAAAAGGGTCAATAGCTGCCGCAATTTTGTATATTTTTTTGTCCTCGGCAAGATGTGTGAGTGATTTGCAATGTTTAGCTGATATCAATCTGCCTGAAAAGACACGCGACAGGCGTCTTTGGAGTTACAGAGTGTACGTTGTGAAGGAAGTTGATCTCTTAAACTTTCTATACCCTTCTTACTCTATTAGTAAAACGAATCCGTCGCATGGTTTAGTTCGTCCATCAAAACTGCTCATTTGAGACAGTCATACAAAATATGACTTTATACTCGTATTTTAAAGAACGCATATTCACCAACCCAGTAGTCAGTACTCTAGTGCTGACCCGAAAACCGAATTTATTGAATCTTGCATATCCAAATTTTACAAAATTTTGTTTTACACTAAGGAGTATCTCCCTTATGCATAGCTCTGTCCTTAGCTGAACTTTGGCTTTTCTATTTAGATTCTTTTAGTTATTTGTTCTCTATCAGCTTTTACATATTTTTGGTGATTGGACTTCCAAATGTGTTGATTTTATCTGCACTTATGTGACATAAGTTGTTGAAATGCGCATATGCAGAAAATAAATTAGCAGTAACTTCGGTATTTTGTTATTTATTGTTTATTTGTGCCTAAATCAGAGATAATATATTGACATTAACTCTCAAATGAAGGCGAATGAAAAGAGCACAAGACAAGGATATTAATTTGACACACATTTTATACCACGTATACAATGTTTATATCGTTAAAAATTTTCTGATTCTATTTGTTTTCATGCAAATTTTGAATTTTGCGCATTTTGTTGTCCATCTACCGGGAGCAGACAGCAATATTTCATCTAGATGGCCAGAACATTTCAGTGAAGGCCAATGTTTATTCATATTTTGTTATCATATTGGACATGCAAAAAAGTAAGAAAGATGCTTATCATGTAAAAATATCATAGATGTATACTGTTGCAATGATATCGTATTAAGTTTTTTTAAAAAAAAATTACTGTAATAAATATATCAGATATTACTGGAATAATTTAGGGACTATACATCTGCAAACGAATACCGAAGCAAGAACGAGGAAAGGGGAAATTCTAAAATCATAAATCCAAAATCACGGCAATTCACAGCAACACGAATTGAGACAGTATGACAAAGACAAAACAAATAAACAAAAAAGAACAAGAACGTCACAAAACTAAAGCACTAGCAGTGTGAACCCCTATAAAAATTGAGGTATCATCAGGTGCTCCGGAAGGGTAAGCATGATCTGCTCCACGCGTGGCACCCGTCACACTACCAGTGAAAAGTCGAATTTTGTCACAGTCGGTGTTAGTCAGTCCGGTAACAAACTCTGGATCTGCCTAAGGATATCTGTTCTCATTTGTGAAACCGAAACATTGTAATGGGCTGTCAAATCGTGGTGACGACCGTAAAACTTCTGTAGTGACAATTGCAACAGTGACTGAACATACCCTTGATGTATAAGTTTTATGAGACAGTAATTTCGCTCTATTGAAAAAATCGCTGTACAAACTACAGGCACGACAATAGCGAATGAGTTGTGAAATGTACACACCTTTTGCCGGAGAAGTGGGAATATTACTGCTAAAAAACGGGGAGTTCAATATTGGAAAGTCGAAATCATCACGCTTGTCCTAAAGTTTTGTTTTCAGACGTCCAGAGCTGTCAATGTAGAGGTATAGGTCAAGGTATGATGCTGATGATGGTGTATCAGAGGTCTGTTTAATTTCTAGTTCATTTGGGTATATAAGATCAAGGTTATCCTTGAATTGAGGATTGTTCAATGAAAGAACATAATCTATATAACGGAAACTGAAATTAAAGGATTTGGCTAGCTTATTGTCTTTTTTCTGATCTAGCCCTTGTATGAACCTGGCTTCATACGAATAAAGAAACAAATCTGCTAGAAGTGGCGCACAATTGGCCCCCATGATGTGCTTGCGCAACTGTAATTATATTTTTATTATTAAAACATAAATACATTTTAGGTGTATCTTTCTTCTTCTGACTGTAGTGATGTTTGCCCAAGCGGATAGCAAAAGTGAGTATCATGATTATTTAAGTCACTGATTCTAAATTGCTGGACATATTCTTAATATGTCGATGTCGTATTCGTTAGAGTATGTGCACCTCATTGGCTTATTATTTATTTAATTTGCCCTGATACACAGGGAAAAGTTTTAATGGATTTTTGTTTGTTGCACCATACGTTTAGGCATTAAGGAGCGAATTGTTACTACTTTTTTTATGCCCCCGTGAAACGAAGTTTCAGGGGGCATATAGTTTCTGGTCTGTCTGTCTATTTGTTTGTCTGTTTGTCCACAAATAGCTTTAACATTGGGTATATCATTTGAATGGTAAATGATAGGGCTCTCATATTTTGCATGTGTATTTCTTGTGGCAAGACCTTTCAAACGATACCAAAATTTTGGACCTCATGACCTTGACCTTGACATGTGATGGACTTTTTGAAAAAAAAAAAAACTTTAACATTGGGTATATCTGATGAATGGTAAGTGATATGGCTTTCATATTTTGCATGTGCATTCCTTGTGGCAAGACCTTTTAATTGGTACCAGAATAGTTGACCTTGTGACCTTGACCTTGGGCTGTGAACAGCTGCATAAAAACTTTAACATTGAGCATATCTTTTGAATGGTAAGTAATAGTTCTTTCATAGTTTGCATGTGTATTCCTTGTGGAGATACCTTTCAGTTGGTACCAGAATATTTGACTTGTGGGCTTGACCTTGGCATGAAACTGTCCAGTAAAATTTCACAAAAAAATTAACTTATATTTTGTTATATATA